>JAYEPQ010000016.1:1082500-1282500 GCA_036321105.1 Dracaena cambodiana | reverse complement strand
TGGCGGTGGAAATGCCCAAACAGGCTTTGGTGGTGGTGCCCTTGGCTTCCTCGAGAACCTGGGAGAAAGAACAGGTGGATGAATGGGCCCTATATGCATGCACGATCACCAATAAAATTTCATGTGAATAACAGAATTATGTATAGAAAATAATAGAATATAACAGAAAATACGTGGATTTACGTTCGCTGCGCTGCGAAGGAATCACTGACGATGGTGTATGAGAGCGTGCTACATATCTATTTGCTGAAGGATACGGAGTTTGGATCGGAGAAAGTGAAGGAGCATGATTCCTTCCATTATTTTTCGGTGCCACTACTGGAGGAAACGAAGGGGCTTGGAAGGGAGAAATTGACGGGCCTGACAAAATGCAATAATTCAATAAGATAGCAAAAGTAATCCTAATTCTCTCGAGAGTTCATCCATAAATTAGTACCTCAAATATGGGGAGATGGACCGTGTTCATTTCCCTCACTGCTTGGAGATACTGCAGGAATATGTGAAGGACTTGGAGTGATCATTGGACCTTTAAACCAAAAAAAAAAAGAAAGGTCTGTTAAATATCTAATTTGATCTCCAAAGTTTGCATTCAATATTTCAATATCCAACCTGCAAGATGTGGAGATGGTGGAGGAGAAGTAACTGGAGCAACTGCAGGTGTTTGAATTCCTTCGGAAGGATTGGGAGGTGAAGGCAAAGGCGCGTGGGCTATGTTTGAGGTGTTTTTTGCTTCATTCGGCATGGGGCTTAACAATGGTGAAGATAGTGAAGGATGAGGAGGTGAAGCCGTAGGAGCATTAGTTGCATTAAGTGGCTATTTCTCTCCTTGTGGCACAGGGTTTACAGCTGGCGAAAGCTCCGACAGATAGGGAGGAGAAGGAAATGGAGAATGAGTAACATTTGATGGATCCTTCACTTCATGCGGTGGTGGACTTGTCACTGGAGAATGCAAAGGAGAAACTGTAGCACTTGGAGGTTCCTTCACTTCATGGGGTGTAGGACTGATAGCAGGAGATGACCCCAAGGATTCAGATGTGAAGCTGAAGGAGCATGTGATATATTTTCCGGTTCATTTGGTGGTGCCGGTGCCGGAGATAATTTTGAAGGTGGGAGGTGCGGAGGCAAAGGAGGACGAGTACTTTTTGAGCTAGGGAAGAAGAAACCAGTATTTAACTGTGTCAGGGAAGAGAGGAGAAAGAAAAGAAGAGAAATAATGAAGAAAAAGAGAAGAGAGGAGGAAGAGAGAAGAAGAAGAAGAGAGGAGGAAAATAAAAGAGGAGAAGAGAGGTAAAATGGTCAAATATTTAATTGTGTTAGAGAAAGGGACTAAATTGTTGTAACTTATCAGATTTGGAGGGTAAAATCCTAAATATGAAGATTTGAGGGGCAAAATCATAATATATAAAGATTTGAGGGACAAACCAGTAAATACCCCTTTTATTTTTCACTATTGATGGCAAATATTTGAATTTTTTCTTTTCCAGATATTTAGCGAGTACAAATCAATTCAAATTTTATTTTCAGTCTAATATTTATTAATTATTATCTTATTTTGATTTTATTTAGGAACTTGACATAACTTTATATTTCTTCAATTAACATTTCATTAATTTTTTTTGCTAATTAAATTTTCTTTAAATGGAATTGAATGTTCTTTCTAAATATAAATACTAATTTCTTTAAGTAACATTTTCCATTTTAAAATGAATTGAATAAAATATTCTTATATTTGCAAATAACTTATTGATTGAATTTTGAGGAGTTGAACAAGAGTGAACATCGGTCAGTTTCGGTTCGGTTTTTAATAATTTTTTCAAACTGAACCGATTATGAATGAAAACCAAAACTAACCAAATCGAACTGAATTAATTTTATTTGGTATGCTTACATTACTCGGTTCAAAGTTTTTTGATAGACTTTAATTTAAATTATAATTTATTTATTTTATTAAGCATATCTCTTGGAGGTATCCGATTAGTACTAAATATATTGTTTATATTATATTATAATATTACATATATATAATATTATATGTATATTTACATATTTATATGTATTGTAACATATAAATAGCAAGAATTAAATCTACCAAAAAATTTCAAACATGAAATTAGATACATATAAAGCACCACAAATCTCTCAAAATTCTTAACTTCGTATAGTACAACATCAGCAAAACAAATGGTTATAATTTCTCTTTAGGTTTTTGCATCCAAATTTGTACATAGTGAAATACAAAGATTTAGATATATAAATTATTCCCAAAATATTTTTAAAATACTTACTTCCTTCTACCCTAGATTTCTGGTTGTCGACCTTACTCAAAATTCGATCGGTGGGTCGGCTAGCAACGACGGCTTTGGTTGTGGCAATCGTGTGCGGGGGACATCCAATCGGCGATGCGAGAGGGAAGGATCGAGCAGAGGAACTCGATTTGGGGATGATGCTCACTAGAAAAAATAAAAGGATTTAGGAGAGAAATGATTATGAGAGAAGGGGAGGGTTAGTTTGGAAAAACTATGTTGCTTACTAAGAAAAAAGCACCTGGTATTTAAGTTACCTAGTGCTCACTAAGAAAATGGGGCTCACTTGGAAAATTTGGGTGCGCATTTAGAATTTCCCAAGTTTCACACGCCGATTGTAGAAGTTCACTTGCTACACCATCTCTGATTTCTTCCCATCTCTGATTTCTTCATAAAACACTTATTATCCATGAAGTCAGCGCATATTTCCCTCCTTGATTCCATCATAAAATTCTAATTAGTCACATATATTATGTTGAACAAGTACTGAAATGGATCTAAAAAATTAGCAATTTGCACCACAAGAGTCTTAGATCCAAGCAATAGTAACAACACATTTGCCATCAAAACGCCAACACAAAATTCCAAGCATTATCTTCTCAATGAAATAATAAAAAGAGAAACCTGCACAGCACAGGAATCAGCTCTCTTTATACTGACAATAGAAAGACTTTCAATCTAGTATTTGAATTTGACAGTACAATCTGCCCAAAGCTAACATTTATAATTTGAAACCTAAAGATGTTGAAGCTTTTCCACTACACATGAGAACATAGAAGATAAGTTGCGTCTTCTACGTAAATAAATTAATCAAAATTTCCCAAACAATGATATCAGATAGATAGCTTCAACCCACCCCAGAAACTAATCCTCCAAGTTGATCCAACATGGAAATTTTTCCGATATCAAAGAAAATGGAAGAATATCTTGACTGGTACATTCAACCAAGTCAAGAGCTTCGACCCCTGAAGCAAATTTTCCTTTGGGCACCATTTGTAGTCCTTTAGGCCAATCAATCTTGTAGAGGTTCTCTCCTTCAGTCTTCACAGAGAAGACCCCGGTGTCATCCATGAAAAAGCTCCTCCCTTTCCACTCCTCTCTACTCATCTCCACCCAAGCCACTCGTCGCTCCTCCCAGGAAATCTCTAGTCTATAGAAACCATATGATCTGAGATCCGTGACCGGGATGGCTTGCATCTTCACGATCTCATTGTCAAACTCCATCACGTAGTGGTCATACTGATTCAATGGGATGGAGAGAAAAGTCCATTCTTTGTCGATCAAATCAAAGACACCAATTTCCTCTCTGTAGTCGAAGCAATACAGCTTGGTTCCCTTGATAAACACACCGGCATAGAAGTGGCGGCCAGTCCTGCGTATTACAGTGTGCATCGTCCAATCTTCATCTCCGGGGCGAATCATGTGGACTACTGTCACGCAGCGATACCCACAGCTGACGTTCGCTACGAGGTCAGGAGAAGAGGCGACTGTTGAGATGGCAGCGTTGCCAAACCTGTAGCCCTTCATGTCCGGCAAATCTATCCTGGCCCCAGAAATAGCATTCTGCAGGAAGAAACTAGCGATGTTCGTGTTGTGAGGATATTCAAACCGACGGAAGAGGAGCCAGCCTCCTTTCGTGTACATGCACTTTGTTCTGGAGCTTATAGTTTCGAAAGCAGTGATGTCTGTGCTGAAGATATCGACAAGTCTGGTATTTGCATCTTGCCAAAGGATGAGGGGCAGGCCGGAGGTCCTGGATGGTTGAACATTGGATCTAGTAATTGCATCTTGCCACTTCTTGACTAACGTGTTATCTAATGAAATCCCTTCGCGGAAAAGAACATTCTTAGCCATATCTGTATCCTGTCCATCTTCGCAGTTTTCATCCGAAAATTGATCTTTTTCAGATGACATCTTCAGATAAGAGAGACGCCGTGCTCAAGCCTTGGCAATAAAAAAAAAAAAGAAATAAAAATAAAAATTTGTAGTTGAGTAGAGAATTATTCCCAAAATCAAGTCTTTTGGAGTACCAGCCATCTAAAGATCCAATACAAGTTTCCCTTTTTTTTTTAATTTTTAATTGAAAAAAGATAGAACTGATAGCAAAAATCATAGTTTTACAATCTTCCCTAAGGGAATCAATGGGAAAAATTAAAATACAGTGATTGATGGATAACTTTAGGGTTTCGGTAAAATTATACTCCACCAATTAGGACACTAATTAAGACGAAATTACAGATAAATTAATTGGTTTTGAAACTTACGTGCCTGAGGAGAGGAGAGGATCGCCACCGGTGGTTGGACTGCAAGATTGCCGCCGGCCGCTTCGGATCAGGGTTGAGAGCAGGGTACCTATATTTATACTGGAAGTCGATTTCCTATCTTCGATTCGAAATTGATTTCCTACTTTGATTTGATTCGAAATTGGCATTTTAAAGAGATAATTATATCCAGAGAGTTTCCAAAGGAACACACCACTTTTTCTAGATACACTAAATAGTGGGCTCACTAGAAAAAGTGGTGTGCTCCTTTGGAAACTCCCTTATATCAAGGAGGAACATATTTAGAATTTGAAAGATTAGACTAATACCAGCAACTTTAATGAGAACCATTGAATTACTCAAGTTCAACAATACTACACTATGAAAAAAAACATAACAATAATACTAATGCTTGATAGATAAATATAGTTTGATCCCCCAGTATCCTCATATCATCATTGTCAAGGGGAAGAACGATGCCAAGAGATTCGAACAACATTGGAAATGGCCATGGCATCGTGTTCTGGGACTCCTTCATCGACTTTTGAGCCACATCTCCAGCACCTCACCGGCTGCTGCAGCAGCCTCGGGCACTGCAGGCCCGCCCTCACCAAAATCAGCCTCAGTACATTTCTCTTCGTCAAAGAATATTGTGGAGGCTGCCGATTCATTCTGTTCAGAGTACCCAAGATAAAATTAAAAAAAAAAAAAAATAGAAACTATTATATGTTCCGCCATTAACTGGCAGTAATGTTGTTTTCAGCTTCTCAGCATACCTGCATACCAAAAGATACTAATCAGGAAGTTGTATATATGTTTTCGGAAGAACAATAATGCTTAATATCAATAAAGTTTTTCAAACGATAATCGAATACATCCGAAATATGCAAGAAGGACCGATAATACTAGCACAAGAAATCCACGATTCATCATAACATAAAGGACTGAGAAAGTTAAAATAATTGAAAAAATGGCATGCACAGAGAAACTGAGAGGCATACAAAAAATACAATATATGTTTTTGTGACAGGTTTTTGGTAAATAATTCTTAGGTAGTTGAACAAAGATACTTTCAGGATTTAAAAAACTTTAAGATCATTTGAACCCAATTAAAAGTAAAGTTCAGCTGGTTTTCATGATACAACTATTATGGCAAACTAGAGAGAAATATTATTACATCTTAATTTGATGTTTTCATGTATTATTACATCTCTAACGAATCATGAAATGATTTCAAAGGCCACAATATGAGTATAATATCTTCTTGAGCTCAATGAAACGAGCATATTATGAGATTTCAATTGAAAACTAATTGTATCACTTTTGTTTCGAAAGGTTGACATGAAAACTATACTACTATACGTCAGCGTTGTGCAAATTGCCATGAAAAGCTTTGCATTCTTTGTTTAACGATGATTAAATCTCATTAGCAGCATTGTCAAGTAATTCATTATGGAATTCTTATAAAGTGCTTTAACACTAAGCAATAAAAGATGTACATATGAATATATAAAGATCAATGTGGGAAGTCAATAAGGTATAAATGATTAAATCGACCCCTGGCTAAGTAGACCATGAGTATATCGGCTCTTTCGAAGATGTTTCGATGGAGATTTAGTGGCTTAAAGAAGAAATACTAGGAGATACTGCATTCATGGATTATGTAGACCTAACAAAGTAAATTAGATATTAATTTCTTTGGTAAAATCAATGACGGTATTAAACCTTTAGTTAAATGGTTATAATGATTGATCAAATCTTTATAATATTGTTATTGTTGTAATGATTTATTTTTATTATTTCACAATGATATTACTTTACAGATATTAATATTGCTACAACAGTGTGTCAATGAAATAGTTTATTAACCTATTGTTATTATCTATTTTTAGAATTGTCATAAAGCATGGTGTTTATATGTATTATCAAATGCACAAGGATTACATGTATTACCTTTTTCCAAATATTGGTTCAAAAAGTGATCATACATTGAATTAGTTATGGTTTATAGGTTTAATTCCCTTTGTGGATATATCTTGTAGAAATTATTGGGTTTTGAATAAAACCTAATTATATGAGATTTATTATGAGTTGTTGAGTTGCTTGTTGAGTGGTAAACTCACCCATATCACTTTTAGCCATTTTTATTGTAGAAACAATCAGTTGGTTTGAGTTTTTCATTTCCAGGAGCGTGTTTTAAATATCGGACGTGATGCCCGATATATCATCCGATATATCATTTTTTGGAAGGTCTACTAATACAATATTAAAGCCCAATATTGGCTCATATCCCTAATATATCGTCCGATATACTGCTATCCGATATGTAAATTTCCCATTCATATGTTCCCGATATCTAGAACCTTGTCCAGAAGCTAGACTCATCTTGGTATCAAGTTCTAGGGGTAATACTTTACTTTTGGTATTGAAGTGTTTACTTTGTGTGCATAGCTTCTGATGTGTATATGTAAACATAATATAAATGATTGACTAGTAATAGAGTTCCATAGCACTTTCGAAGTTTGCACAAAGAATTAGAAAGCGTGTATTAAGCATGATTCGGCGAGGAATGCAAATAAAATGTTGGTTGTAAAGTTTGATTACTATGAGATTGGATAAAGATCTTTCTTGTGCTTTTTATGAGTTATATGACTTGGAATTGCAGCCATAGACGTATTATCTGCTCTGTGTGTGTATGTCTATATATATAGGTAAAATTTCCAATAACTACTCTATTTTACAATCCTAGAAGCAAATTAGGAGTAGGACTTATAAATGAAATTCAACATTGAAGGGCTATGACTGATTACACCCTAAGATGAATGTACTTAATTCTTGGGATGCGACAATTGCAAATGCAAGGTTGGCCAAATCATTATTTCGAGCAGAATACTTTGCAATACAATATGATGCCTAACATATTAGGTTGGCAATTACATCATTAGACTACAATGCCAAATACACTTAGTTTATCAAGGAAAAAAAAAAAATCCTTGAACCCAATCAAATGCTAGGATACATACTCCATTTCTATTAATGGAGCTAAAGAAGAAAGCAATTTTCAGACTTCCAATAAACCATAAGCACAAACTGTATCATAATGTTTATGGGTAAGTGATAATTTCGCTTTCTAATATCACTTTGCAACAAAATTGGACGAAACAGATGCTGAGAATTTTTATACTATAATGCCATTTGTTTTATGTTACAGCCACACACTAAATTGTTCCATCATTTCTATACAGGTTCTTGCTTTCAGAAAAAAATTATCTGAACAAAAACTGAATATAGTAGATCTCCAACCAATCTACTTGGCTCGCAGAATAATCTAAAAACATACACATCCTTATTTTCCGCTTAGAGCATTTCTGGATAATGTTCCATCACCCAGAAAACATGCTAATCAATTAAATATATGATACATCATATACAAGATTAATGTTATAAGCAGCCAGTAAATATATGTCGAGATGAGGAGACTACAAATGCCCAATAATGTCATAATATGATACTAGAGGATATATCTCAAATCTACCGATTCATGAATGTATCAAACAAAAAGGATTGACATGCTTCAGCAGCCACCCCCAACCAATCTACTTGGCTCGCAGAATAATCTAAAAACATACACATCCTTATGTTCCGCTAAGAGCATTTCTGGATAATGTTCCATCACCCAGAAAGCATGCTAATCGATTAAATATATGATACATCAAATACAAGATTAATGTTATAAGCAGCCGGTAAATATATGTTGAGATGAGAAGACTACAAATGCCCAATAATGTCATAATATGATACTAGAAGATATATCTCAAATCTACAGATTCATGAATGCATCAAACAAAAAGGATTGACATGCTTCAGCAGCCACCCCCTCGGGACCCTAGTAGACCAGGATAAAGAGTACCTAAAATCGGGCATTGTATATAAAGATGGTAAGGGATGCAACGTCCCATGATGGATTCAGCATAAATAGTTACAGTATAGGGAAAGACAAAAGACAAGGTATAAGTGTGTATACTCCAAATACCTCCATTTTCCTATCATTAACTATTTCAATTGCTCAACAAAAATGATTGTTTTGAACATTCAAATAAAAGATTGAAAAATCTAATCAAAGACTCAAACTAGTTGAGGACACAGTTGTGTGACTCGCAAGGGTAATGTGTTGAACCATAACCTTATATAGATACTGCAAGACTGTGTGAGTTTACACTCATTCTGATTGACAGTTGGAAAGCCTAAGTATTAAATGGTTGTATGATGTTTGGTCCAATTACCGTCATGCACATTATAACCATAATACATGAAACAAGTGTGATGCTAGTCAATGAATTTATGGTACAAAGATTTACTAATGTAATGCTGTAGTGGACGAAGATTAACAAAGACATGGAGTTCAGAGATTAAAAGATTTGGATATCACACGAGATATATCTAAATCACAATTCATAAGGGCTACTTGCACTTCCATATTATTTTACAAGATGTGGATACATATTTGTCTACTTTAAAGCATATACGCTAACATGCAACTTCCAGCACCGTACTGATTCTAGAAGATCTGTTATTTGCTAACCCGTTTGCCCCATTGTGCTTTATTTAACCAGTACACAATTAGCCATTAAAGAATATGGTGCAAGCATGGAATAACGTTCATGAAAATACAGTGAAGATCATTGAGGGTATATTTCAAACAGCTGTGTATAACTTCAGATCCCCAGAGAAAGAAAAAATAAAATAAAATGTATATTATGCCCAATGAAGCTACGATAGAGGTTCTCACAATCAACTGGCTAATTTCAATCAAAAGGCTTGACGTGTTTTGACAAGAAAGATCTAAGTGCTCATAACTGATAAGGTTAAATAGAAGACTATAAGAATTCCCATCTTCCTATAATTTGAGCAACGTGTGAGGATACAAATAGACCGGGTTAGGATGAATACAAGAACGTTTGGAATCAAACTAGTATGGTATTATGATTGAGGGAAGAATATGGTATAACTTTTTGTACACATGAGTAGCTACTTACAATGAGATGACTCCCCGTGCTTGTTGAACTACAACGCATCAACTAAGGTGAGGTTGAACAGCAACATAAGTCTCATAAAGATTTGGCATTATCTCCTTGTGTTGGAAAATAATCCTCTCCAAAAACTTCCTCTCAGTGAGAGACATGACAGTGTAAATGTCCCACTCTCTGCCGACCAATTCATTTGATTTTAGAACCTTTAACACTTGATGCCGTGGTATCAGCCTCTTCTCCAAACTGAATCCCAAGATCGCCGGGTGTAATGCAATGTAATTTTGCGTGCACCCTGCTGTCTCCACAAGGAACTCCATCTTCTCCCGAATGTTCTTCTCGGAGAGAACAACAATGGTGGGAAATTTCTTGAGCGCAGCAAAAAACATGCACTCGGACCATCCAAACAACTTGAAAATTTCCATCTTGGCCTTGAACATATCAGTGCTAGTACTTCCAACAGACAGCAACGCGAGCACAAACATCGAAGACCCACGTGCAAATCCCAAATCCTGGACTCTCTTCAGTGAGTCCTCCATTGATGCAGTGCTCCTCCGGATGAATTTAGACCGTGTGCCTAAAAGCATCCCAATATCCAATGACGAGAGACCATAATTCTTCAAAAGAGCAATCTTCGGGGCGATACCCGTATCAATATCCTGAGTGATCAAGCCTGGATTTCTTGTCAGGACTGAGAGAAATCTCTTCCTGTCGTTGTTCAGAAAGGTTTTCCAGAACTCGACTCGAGAGAGGGCGCGAGGATAGGTGAGGACTTGAGGGTTCGCCACAACGAGCATCTGGAGCTCAGGATAGGTGAAATTAACAGTTTTCCGAATTGCCTGGAGATTGGGTTCAAGAATCTTGACTGCATCAGCCGATAGAATGCCGGGAAAGTTGGCGATAATGGATCGAATGTGCGTATCGGTGAACCCGTGGTGTTTGAAGAAATGCCTGACTGAATCGGGGTTCGAGGGGAACCTTCGATTGGCAAAGTATTTGGAGGCAAGGGCAGCCTTATGCTCGGAGAACCCACATGAAGTTACAAAGTAATCTGCTATGGCATTGGATTTGGGTGATGGGTTTTGGGATGCGGAGGTTGAGGAGAAGAATTGAAGGCAAAAGATGGGATTTTTAAGATTGAAACAGGGGGAAGAGATAGCATAAAGGCTTTTTCTAACAAAAAGATTCATTTTTTTTTCCCACCAAAACTTTCGAAGTTACGAATTAATATAAAAGCAAGAGATTTTTCAATGTAAAAGAAAAGATTTTGAATCCAAACCTCTCTGCCGGATTTGAAGCCTAAAGAGAATAAAAACCCTCATTCTCCTCGATTCAAAGATTGAGTCTTTGAGTTTAAAACCCTAAATTCAATCAAAAGATGGGAATTTCTAGAGGGGCACACCTTTTTCCTAATGAGCTCACTTTTAACTCACTTAACTCATTCCTTATATTTACCGGGGGGGAGTGCTTGCTTATAAAGCTATTGGCAAGTTCAAATATATTTCAACAGCTATTGGCCGGATTTGGTATCAAAACACGCAATAGTGATATGCAAAACTGAATTTCATATCACAGAATAAATAAAGTAGAAGACATGGAACAACTACATAATAAAGTCAACATATCTTCAGTTCATTCATAGCTTCAAAGATGTAGTTATGTAGTTCAACACAAAATAAGTAGAGTGTAAGATAAAACAAGAACGACAACATAAAGTCAATATATCTTTCATGGTTACAACTTCATTTTCATGTTAACAAAAACAAACACCATAAGTTAGAGTTTGACACCCCAAAAAAAATCAAACAAAACCTAGTGTTTTCGTTACTTCCTAGCGGGTTGCTTCCTAGCAAGAACTGTGACTTTCGATTGGGGTTTGTGATACAAGTTGTAATGAAATGTCAACATCAGCTTGTGTGCACCCGATCAGAACTGATTTTATCTTGACGAACACATTATAGAGCAAACTCGGATTGTAATGAATTATCATATGATTAATATACCGCAATCGATCTTGTCTATGAAACGATAACAAAGCAAGATATTTTAGATAAACAACTACCCAGTTAAAATTTAAATCCAAGTTGTTATGTCTGACCTCATTTTTAGATATAAAGAAAGTAATGTATGTTCTAAAACTCTTCAAACGAGATAAATCAATCAGTCATCCATTTATCAGCCGCACTTTCTCTTCTTCCGAGTGTAACTCATCGATACTCCCTCTTTTTTGCGATACATCTTGATGAATGCATAACAGAAGAGTCTCCGTACCAGTATCAACCTGCGAATCCGGTTCATTACGGATTTCAGGAATGCTAGAATCGACGGCTGGACGGATCCCCAATTTCTTCCGCCTATCCGACGCTGTTGGTCAAATGTGGGATGGTTGAGCCGGACTCATCTGCAAATCACCAAATATTATATTTATACAATGAAATTTTAAATTGTCAACCATCACATATCACAATATGCTAATTATATTTGCTTATCTAAATCCATTAAATATCATAACATAAACACACAATATCTAGATTTCAATTTTTTCCCGATTCGAACATCAAAACTTACCAATTTAATCCAAACACAAAAACCTACCAACTAATATTCACATTATAAATTTTGCATTTTACTATTCAAAATCGAACTATCATTAATCGATAACAACAATAAAATCTAAGCACCCTAACCTAGCGAAGCCTTTAATTTCACCATACTAAAATATAAAGAAATAATTTTTTTTCCAATTTATTCACCTATTAACTAAATCTACCCTCATCAACACTCTTTTCATATTTTTTCCTAAATTAAATTGCTAAAATGAAAAAAACCTAGGTTTTATTCTCACAACTGACGGAAGGCGGGTGACAACTGGTCGCGTCGGTCGAAAACCGAGTGACGCCGAACTGGGAGCAACAGTAGCGACCAGAAACGAAATGACGACGACTGGCGAGCGGGGATCTAGCGTTGGTGGAAGAGAGGGCTTGGGAGAGAGAGAGAGAAAGAAAAGAATGGGTTTTTAGAGATTTTGGGAGAGAGATGAAGAAGAGGATCGGTTTAAGAATGTGAGAGAGAAGAGAGGAACCGGAAAGGATATTTTGAGAATTATTAGTATGCTCACTAGGAAAAATCCACTCTTTTAAAAAGAGAAGATGTGCTCAGTAAGAAAAGTGGGCTCACCACCTCTAGAAATTCCCCAAAAGATCGAATCATTGAGTTCAAAACCCTTTATTTTTCATGAGCCACGGTTTGCCGAAGAAAAAAAAACAAGGGTTATTTACTGGTTTGTCCCTCAAATCTTTATATATTATGATTTTGCCCTCCAAATCTTCATATTTAGAATTGTGCCCCCCAAATCTCATAAGTTACAACAATTTTGCCTCCCTCTCTAACTTTTCCTAACCCAGTTAAATAATAGACCATTTTACCCCTCTTTTTCTCTTTTATTTTCCTCCTCTCTTCTTCTTCTCTCTTTCTCCTCTCTTCTCTTTTCTTCATTATTTCTCCTCTATTCTTTATCCTCTCTTCCTCCTCTCTTCTCCTCTCTCCCCTAACACAGTTAAATACTGAAAGAAGAGAGGAGAAAGAAGAGAGGAGAAATAATGAAGAAAAGGAGAAGAGAGGAGGAAGAAAGAAGAAGAAGAGAGGAGGAAAATAGAAAAGGAAAAGAATGGTAAAATGGTCAAATATTTAACTGTGTTAGAGAGAGGGGCAAAATTGTTGTAACTTATGAGATTTTGGGGGCAAAATTCTAAATATGAAGATTTGGGGGGCAAAATCATAATATATAAAGATTTGAGGGACAACCAGTAAATACCCAAAAAACAAATCCTTTACCTTTTGCAGTCCCAGCCCTCAGAAAATATGTATATTTTTTTATTTTGCATATTAGTCCTTAACATATTTGTATATTTGCAATACAACTTCGCATTTTGCAAAATTTCAACCTTGATATCTCTTTCCCTATATATATGTAAATCTTTGTTCTGTAATTGGTAGAGTTTTAACTACAAATATATATATATATATATATATATATATAT
Source organism: Dracaena cambodiana (assembly GCA_036321105.1). Classification (NCBI taxonomy): domain Eukaryota; kingdom Viridiplantae; phylum Streptophyta; class Magnoliopsida; order Asparagales; family Asparagaceae; genus Dracaena; species Dracaena cambodiana. Next base: position 1,268,869 of record JAYEPQ010000016.1, on the reverse strand, counting down.
ATATATATATATATATATATATATATATATATATATATATATATATATATATATATATATATATATATATATATATATATATATATATATATATATATATATATATATATATATATAAATATTGCAAAATTTGGTTATATGTGATAGTCCATACAATTCAAGTGGTTTGATGAGTATATAGAGAAGTTTACATTTATAAAATTAATGAAGTTTTTATTTTGCATATCATCCAAGCTTTTCCCAAAAAAAACAAATGAAAAAGTTCTAATATTTGTTACACTGAAAATAGGATAGTTTTCAAATTACTTATTCTTTGCTCGTTAGATTTTCACTAATTCATAGGATTACTTCCTTAAGCCGGGAGTTTCTAAAGGAGTACATCATTTTTTCTAGTGAGCCCACTTTATATTGTTATTTTAGAAATAGAACGGTTATAAAGTGGGCTCACTAGGAAAAAAGGTGTGCTGCTTTGGAAACTCCCCTTAAGCCAATGTCTTGAGTTTTGATTCTCTCCATCATTGTAGATGCATGATGATTCGAATGTATGGAAAGATCATAATACCTAAATTACAGCCTATTATTTACTTGTTAGATTGTAACAATTCGTTTCAGAAATTTGAGTAGCGAAACGTTAATAACATATTCGCATAGAAATATATTAAGTCTATGTAGAATAACGGTAATTAAAATAGCTTAAAATTAACCACTATTTCCTCCATCAATACTAGCTATGATTGATTTATGAATTCATGAGAACTACTATAAATTATAGTAACTCATATGATATATATCATATCCGATGTAGCTCCAAGGGCGAGGCCCATGGCCTGTCCTATTTTAATTTTAAAATTTTGATTCAAACTTTGAATTGGTCTAGCAAAGACTGGCAAACACACCAAATACAACTCCCAACTTCTGTTGCTGATTTGGTAGCGTAAGTCGAGCTGTAACCTGATGAAAGGGAAAAATTGTTCAAGCTCAATGCAAAGTGCCTTAAATTTCACTGATAACATCAAATAGATACAATATTTTGTCCTGGGACTGATGATACAAGTTGTCAATATTGCTATCATTAGACTAGATCAAGTTAATACAAATACAACATTGCTTTTGCTCAAAGATGAAACAAACTAAAAATTATATATAGAATCACCACACAAGTTCTTGCACATAACCATCAAACGAACCAAAAGTGTCCTATTTCAAACTTCAATCTTCAAAAATGATAGGTTAGTACCAATATCTTGATGGAACACCAATGTCGATGCAACACGGTTGTAACAACACCAGTCTGATGTATATGGTTTGATCATCAGGGCCCGTAGGGTGGCGGATACTGATCATCATTGTCGAGGAGGAGATTGATGCCATGAGACCGAAGGGCGTTGAAGATGGCCCAGATCTTCGTGCTGTTCTTGAACCCTTTCTTTTCTACCTCCTTGGCTGCATCAGCATGGATGGTTTCCTTGGCCAGGCCATCAACTTTGAGCCTCATCGCCAGCACCTCCCCTACAGCTGCAGCGGCCTTGGCATTGCATGTCCGCCTACACTCGAGACCATCCTGAAGGGGCTTCTCTACCGATGATGCAGTCACCACAATCCGCCCACTGCGTCGGTCCACAATGTTGGCTGTCACATACTTGAGTGATATGAAAAGCCTCAGTACATATCTCTTTGGTACAGAATGTGGCGGAGGTAGTCGATTCATATATCACAGTGTCAAGTGTCACCAGTAGCTGACAATGATACTGTTTTCAGCTTCTAAGCATACCTGGATACCAAAAGGTACTATTAAGGAAGTTTTGTTTAGATCTTCACAACATATAATACTTGATATTGATAAAGTTTTCCAACGATGATTATGTACATCATAATATGCAAAAAGAAAAAAAAAATCCGTAAGGACCATAATAACGTAAAGGGTTGAAAGGGTTAGAATAATAGAAAAAATGACACAAAAAGGAGTGCAAAGGTGTTCCAAAAAGACAATGGTATAATTTTTTTTTGGTAAATATTCTTTTGACTTCAATTTGAATGTGACACTTACCTTGGCTAGCTAGATATAAATACTTCCTGGGTCTAACTAATCTGCAGAGCTAAACATCGATTAAAAGCTTTCATGAAATCAGAGTATGCTGATTCACGGCACACATGTAGAAATATTTTTCTGTGTGGGCATAATGAAGAACTACTTATGCATGAAAATAAAAAAATAACAAAAAAAGTTTGAACTATTTTTTGGATGAAAAAGGAAAAAAGAAAAGAAAAGAAGAGGTGAGAGCATGCCTTGAGGCAAGGACTTCCACTAAAACAATTCCCAGTCTTACCAACCGAGCTACACTTTAAAGTATTGAGTATTTTCATATGGGAAGACTCTTAAACAAGAGAAACATCATATATAGATTTTCAGATTATGCACAAGATTTTGGGAGAAAGTCCACAGTCATACATCAGTGTGTCCCTCGTGGACTGACCACCTCATTGAGTGTTCAAAGTTTCTCTCAAATATGAAGGCAATTGCATCCCCAAATTGGAGGAAAGTGAGAGCTTAGCAATTTTAGAAGTGAGGGTTCAAAGTTTCTCTCAAATGCACTGCACAGTTCACTTATGGGTAATTCTCTTTGCAACTTATGTTTCATTGGATATCAAATAAAAAGTCAATGAACTTATCGATATGGAAAAGATCTCTGTCTCAGATGCAAAGAACAATATTTTTGTGCAGGGCTTTTGACGCAGGACGGAAGCGGAATTAGGATTAGGATTTTGAGAATTAGGGTTTTTTAGAGGAATTGGGAAAAAAAAGATAGATTGGGGAAAAACTTACAAGATTTGGGAATCCACCCAGGCGAATCCACGCTCACTCTCCACGAATCCACGAGGAAAGATTTACTTCAGCGAAATCCACGCCAGAAATTTCTCAAGAATTTTTCTCAAAATATTATTCATCTTTTTTTAATTCTCCATACAAACCCATATATATAGAAAACTCTAACAAACCAAATCCTAATAGAATCCAAAATCCTAATAAAATCAGAATTCTAATAAAATTAGAATCCAATCAAATATTCGAAAATCCTAAAAAGATCCAAATCTAATCAAATCTATTCCTAAATCAAATTTGATCTCCATCAATTCTCCCCGGCTTCAAAGCATTCATCCCCGATGAATGCGGAGATAAAAAATGATAAACACGTCCGGGTTGAACTGATTGACATCTACGAAGTATCCCAATTGGGCCATGGTGGTGGTCGAGAAACCGTATCTAGTACATCACATCTATACCAAAGCGGTGGAGGTGGAACTGGCTTCTTTCGTGAACCAGTTTCAAATGACTGTAAATCCCACAAATTATTCTGGGTATAAACAGTAGAAGCAAATCTCTTCGAAACTTCATATGAATCTGTATGTTGAGTCGGTAATTTCTTCATAATTCTTGTAATGAATCTCTCAAGAGGAACTGAAGTTTTTACCTCATCATCAACAATAACTTCTTTTCTGTGTGAAGTCTCACTTTGGATTGAAAGTTTCTGTACTCTCTGTATATCTGCAACTAGGAGAGAAGAAGATATTTCTGTTGGTTTCTCCTCGTAAGTATGATCATCAGAAGTATTCACAGGCGGCGGAAATTTCGCAGTTGGTTCTATTGAAGGATCTTCAAAAATCTGAACCATTGAGTTTTCAACTTCTGTGGATGAAAAAAAAGTTCCATCTGGTACTAGTAATGGCTCATCATGAACTTCTGTATCCGGTGTAGGCTGCAAAATACATTCACCAAACATAGAAATATCTGCTTCAATCTTGTTAGCGATGCTATCATTACTAACCGTTTGACTTCTTTCATCCCTGCATTTAAGTGTGTTTTTAACACTGTCAAGTATTCGGCTACACTTCTTAAGCTCATCGATCATACATTGAAGTTTTTCATCACTAGTCATTGTTTTAGGCTCAGATGATTGAAACCGATGAGATGATAAATTTAGAAGGTGGTGTTGAGTATACCGATGACGAAGTAGACGTCGCAAGATATTCCAATCCAAACATAATTTATACTCTTTACTCCAAATATAAGCTTCTCCACCTAACTTTTGTCGGGCGTGAAAGCATTTCTGTGCTGAAGTCAGATCAGAAACTAGAAAGAAATCTTGGATATGATTCTCCCAATTTTGATAATTTTGTCGACCATCGAAACCGAAAAAAATGGGTATAGTAGCATACATATTTCGCTCAATTTGCGATTTTTTAGCATTTGTGTTGATGTAACGACCATAGAACATGAACCCCATATATAATCAACTCAAAATTTTAGCTCAAAAAAGTTTAAGAAATACCCAAAAATCACGACGGCTCAAAAACGACTTGAATTGGAGTTGAAACGGGCTCCGAATTGAAAAACCCTTAACGGGTCTGCATTGTCAGCGGGTCTGCACTGTGATGTGGATTGAACCCAACTTAATTCTTCCTTCTCTTTCTTTTTCTCTCTTTCTTTTTTTTCTGAATTTTTTCTCTCTTTTTTTTTCTTTTTTTTTTTCTCTCTTTTCTTTTTTCTCTTTTTTTTTTGAATTTTTTTCTCTCTCTCTTTTTTTTTCTGAATTTTTTCTCACTTTTCGTTTTTTTTTCTCTCTTCTCTCTATTTTCTTCTTTTTTTTTCTCTTCAAATCTGAACTGTTTTTTTTTTTTTTTGCTGGTTGATGGAGGGTGAGGATGAGGGTGGCTGGGTCAGGTGGAGGAGGAGAAAATAATTTTAGGCTCTGATACCAATTTGACGCAGGACGGAGGAGAAATTAGAGTTAGGGTTTTGAAATTAGGGTTTTTTCTAGAGGGATTGGGAAAGAAATGATAAATTGGGGAAATTTTTGGGATTTGGGAATCCACTCAGGTCCACACCCACTCTCCACGAATCCACGAGGAAAGATTTCTGACTCAGCGAATTCCACGCCAGAGATTTCTCAAGAAAATTTCCAAAATATTATTCATTTTTTTTTAATTCTCCATACAAACCCATATATATAGAAAACTCTAACAAACCAAATCCTAATAGAATCCAAAATCCTAATAAAATCAGAATTCTAATAAAATTAGAATCCAATCAAATATTCTAAAATCCTAAAAAGATCCAAATCTAATCAAATCTATTCCTAAATCAAATTTGATCTCCATCAGCTTTAAAGTGGACTGCAATGATGAAACAAACCATGAACATGCTATGTGCCATTGTGAAAGTGACAATAGTTTTGCACTGAAACTTTCAGAACAACGGAAGCATGGGGAAATGCAAAGGGAGGTGTGAAAGGGGAGAAAAAAAACTTCCTGCTTTCCTCCAAAAGCGGAGAGTTCAATCCTAACTACTCAGTAAAAGAAAATCTGGTAATTAATTCACACGCATTTTTCAAATTCTGAGTTTCTGAAGTTTATGGTCACCGTCATTTAGCTCCTTTTCCGTTACAGAACTATAAATTAAAATTAGATTTATGAACAGTTGAAAAAAAATAATGAAACTTACATTGTAAGCTATAACCAAATACTAGTGGAGTTATTCTAGTATAATTTCAACACTCGGCATACTAGTATTATTATATACATTTAAACCAGTACATGCATTGATAGTGATAAAAATTGTGAATAGACATAGCATAATTCTAAAGGTCATTCTAGAGAAGTACACAACTCACACAACTAATGCACATTTATAAACATATTGTCTAGTTTTAATTTGCATATTGCCCTTAATTGGCCAATCTCTTTTGGCAATAATCTTCCATTCATCATTATTTCCATGTCGATTTGCATGTCATGAAATTGCCCAAGTGTAAATACTGAAGAATGAGCCTTCATGATTGAGCATAAAGAGTATTTTCAGGTATAGTTAAAGTGTGGCTAATTATCAAGACGAGAAATGAAAACAGTGGCAATCAGAAACAAAGACAGGTAGGCTTACATGTATAGTGAAAGCTAAGAAGCACAGAGATACTATTGGAGACATGTCATATGGCGTGTCCAATAAAAAAGAGGAAAATATAATGTCATTGTTGTCTCCCTAATTCTTTTAGTTGTGTTTAAAGAAGAAGAAGAGTTATGGTCTGAAAAAGTAAGAAATAAATATTGTTAAACTGGTAACATCCATCTATACTTAGTAAGATGAATTTATACTTCAATATTTTCTTGTACACCCAAGTCTTATTTATTTTCTATGTATGGTGAAATGAATTGTTGTACTCATTCTCTATGTTAATCCATAACCCACTTTTATCACCACTTTTCTTTTTGTCTCTTTGACTATAGACGGAAAGAGGGAAGTAGATAGATGATGGTCGCATGTGAGATTCGTCCTCAGTAAAAGAATAAAGAGACATGAACCTATACATTGCCAGTGTTTTCTTTTTGGATATTTGAGTAGTAAAATTACTAATGTTAATAATGGAGGAATATATAGTTTATATTTATTTATTTTTTTTCATTTCATCGTTGTGTCCTTGTTGATGCAGGATGGAAGATAAACTAGAGTTTGTGGTGAAGATTTGGGAATGAATTTGGAAATTTGGGGATGAAATTAGGAATTTTATACAAAATACATAACATTCGGACCTCACATCCAGGCGAGTCACACGCTCACTCTCACACGAATCTCAAGAAAATTTTGGAAAAGAAGCAAGTCACATTCTCTCAATAATCTCAAAACATTTCACTAATTTGAAATTGAAATTTTACCAGAAATATATAAAAACTCCCAAAGTGCACCACACATGCAAATAAGATAAAAGTCAACTATCATATGATCAAAACAGATCTATTGAAAATGCTAATTAAATCCCTAATCAAATCTTAACCAATTCTTAACTTTTATTTATACCATCAATATCAGACAACGTACTATTAGCTACTGACTTATTCGATTTTCCTGTACTTAGTTCAATGGAAAGGTTTGCCACATCTTGAGGAGATTGATCAGTTTCTCTCGGATTTGCACCATTGTCACTATTGCAACCATTCACTAGATGATACTTGTTTCCTAAACGGGGAGAACTGATGCCTCAATACAATGTGAGGAACAACTTGAAGTCACACAACCAGGTGACCTCTGTAACATCCTGAACTTCTTAGAGAAGGATTTTTTGCAAAGGTTTGTTCATCCAAACAAGGAACAAGTCTCGAATCTTCTCAAGATATACTTCTTCTCGTAAGCAACCAAGTTTCACTCAAACTGATACCTGAGGATAAACAACTTTCAGTTTTTCATTCATTTGTTAATCAATTTCTCAATTTTTTTTTTAATCTATATCACGTAGATCGTTGCTTTCAATCAAACAATGTTTTTTTTTTTCCCCTAAAATCACAAGCATGTGATCGCACACACTCTTTACTATTTATATAGGTTATTTAACTACACCTTTGCAGTCCTGAGAGATCGCTGATGATGATGTTTATCTGAGGCTCCCAAGTACCTTGGCCCGCCTATTCAAAATTTTTAATTAAAAATTTTGAATTGGGCAGGCCAAGGCCAGGCCTTGAACACACCCTTTCTCATCCTTAGCTACAAGCCTAACACGGCCATCAATTCAATAGGCACTTCTACTCAAGGTTGTTAGCCCTAATCAAATTCAGCACAGTTTCATAATGTCACCAACACATACGCCTAATAAGAACCCTAGTGATAGCAACAAAAAGATGCCCTCAAATTCTACATTACAGTAGAATAATATTTGTAAGGAAAACAGAAATAGGGTTTTAAATCATCAATTATCCCTTTGCAAATAAGGAAATCGATTTATCTGTATATTATCTTTAGAAAGCCAATAAAAAGTTTGCATTTTTTCCCCCTTTTCATAAGTTCAGCATCCTCATCCAACAATGAACAAAATCAAAATAAACTAATTAATTAATAAGAATTGCAGGCAAGAAACATTATTTACCAGGCGCCGCAGGCGGTCGGAGTCGTCGCTAGAGAGAGAAAGAGAGAGAGAGAGAGAGGGAGAAGAGATACGGCGATCGACGATCGATGAGAGAATCGGGTTGGAAACGGGATCCGATAGCATTTGTAGAATAGCGGGTTTCTAAAGGAGCACACCCCACTTTATAACTGCCCAGACTAAAAGTGTCTAGATCAAAATTACACCGTAAAAGTAGGCTTACTAAGAAAAGTAGTGTGCTCATTTGGAAACTGCCGTAGAATTGGGTTTACGGTTCGATGGACTTGGGTTAACGGGTCGCGATTCGCCAAGAAAAAAACCGAAAAACTCAAGATCCAATTGCAACAAAAGAGATTCATATCAGCAACTAACTCAAAAATAAAAATGAATTAATTATGATAAAAATTACTCAAACAGATAAGTTTATCTTATTGCTTTCAATAAACTTGTTTGCTACACGTTTCTATGATGTTTATACTCGTTTCCTCTTAAATATAAAATCAATATCAAATTAGTTTTAAAAAATAATTTTTAAATGATAAAATTTTTGATAGATTATGTATTGATTAATAATAAAGATTGGAAATTTAGGATTGTGAAATTTAGATCCGATTTATTTTTTATACTTATCTTTTATAGTTGTTTATTTATTCTTCGCATAATGTATGATATATTGTATAACATTTGTTTTAACAAATTAAATTGATAATTATAAGTATTGATTCATAAATAAATATTTAATTAGTTTTCCATGTTAGATCTAGATATTTATTAAATTGTTTAAATCTTTTATTTAAATCTCAAAAAACAACAAGAAAAAATCATCTTTTTTTTTTTTCTCATCACTTTGTCCGAGTAGGATTAAATCAAAATAATAAATTTTATTGTACTTATATCCCCTTATATCCCCTATCAAGGGTACCTCTAAAGAAAATTATAAAGAGGTATTAATGATATACTCCCAGTAGCATGGGACAGTCTTTTGTGATTAACCCTAACAAATAATCCTAGTAATGTTGGAGACTTATATCCAGATAACAATTTGTTGTGGATCAATATAATAATATAAAAATTATTAGTGATTAATATCCAAATAATAATTTTTAGGAGTTAATATATGTATATAATGCTTGTCAGGTACTATGTCCTAACAACCATTTTTATTTTAAGTTAGGAGACGTCCTTAGAAATTTGATGAGTGCCCCCTTAAACTATTAGACGTCCTTAGAAATCTCATTTTATTACATTCGAGCATCCAAGTCGAAATCATAAACCATTTATTATTTCTTTTTTATTGGCACGGATGGTTGCATTGGCAAGTGTCAGATTCGACGCAATGGCCATGGCCTCCGTAGTAATGTTTGCTGCAAAATGTCCTGCACTGGTAGTTTATGCACTGAGGGGTATCGATGGACCACTTAAACTCACAACCCAGAAGATAAGGTGGCGGTGGATGTCGGCGAAAAATTCTGGAAAATAAAGCAGATCCGCGAATTTAGGGTTGGAGATCCGCAACTCAGCAGATCTGCGAACCTAAATATCGAGGTTCGCGACCTAATGACGACAAAACATGTTCACGAATCTAAAATTGAGATTCGCGATACTACCCATAGCTTCCGGGGAGGGGTCTAATACAAAATCACCCGACCCGAACAAGAGAGTTGCCACCTTGGATCGTAGAGGTAACTGCCAAACGAATGCAACAGCATTACTTTGATCGTGAGAGTAACTACCTTACGAGTATGACGGCACTTCTGGAGTAGTGGGGCTAACGGTCGAACGAATGAGACGGAGACGTTACTCTAGAACCCCTATAAAAGGCGGGAGAACGAAAAAGAAGGGATCGAGGATCTTCTTCTTGAATTACCCTTTTGTGATCAAGAGTCCAGAGCCTTCTTTTTTCTGTCAATTGAAAAAATTTGTGCGGAGTGTCAACAAAGAGCAGGATCGTCTTCCACAGCTACCTCAGAACCCAGCTTTAAATAAAGAGGAAATTCATTTTCCTCATTTTCTGTAAACGGAAAACCGTTGGATTGTAATCGTTTATTGAAAAATCTCAATAGAGCGTTATTTACAATTTTTTATGGCGAACAAAAAATTGGCGACTCCGCTGGGGACTGCCATCACCTCCGGTGATCTGGTAGTAGCTCAATCCGACAGTAGCTCAATCCGACAACATTCCAGTTGGCAGCCTGGTCAACTCGCTCACCATTCAAGTTGACCAAGAAAGGTATGAAGAATTCCTTTCTTCAGGCTCCAAGAGCCCTACTTCCCTACGGGGATGCCGTAAATTCTCCAAGAGGTCAATCTCCAAGGAGGCTTCAAGGGCAATAACTCAACTGAGAGAGTCAGTGGACCAAACTGGTCCGAAATCCTCTTCTTCATTAACATTGGGCTCTAAGCCGTTTCGACTATGACTCCTGATCTCTCAAGCAAAGTGGATTAAGGTCCCCACTTCAACAAGGGGAAACGAACACTACCTATTCCGCAAGTCTATGACGCGGAGAAAGAGATTCCTCTCACTCGTACAATGAGAAAGAACCTAAGAAGAAGAAAAGCTCGTGCCCTTCGCAGGACCACGCAACAAAAGGAAACTGCCAACTCATCATCGCAAAGGCCTACTGTACAAGTATGGAGGCCAAAATGCGAGGTTGCAGAAGATCAAGATACAGAAGGATTTACTCGCGTTTCCTACAGAAAACGGAGTAAATCCACCAAAGTTATCTATGACTACAACCGCGGAGCATACATCCACGTCCCTCGTGTTCCAGGGGGGAAGCATGATCACACAATTAAAAAAGACCGCGAAGCCCGCAAACCTCAAGTTCGCAGAAGACGTGCGCCTATCTCTAAGGCTAAAACTATCTCACTCACTGTCCCAGCAAGAGTGAGACCTGCTCTAAGAGCCTTCGACGAAAGAGGGATGTCGGTCCCAAGGCTATCTTTCACAAGTGACGCCATCACCAAGAATTCCAATGCGAGAGATCTTCGGGAACTTCTAAATAGAAAGAGGGAAGAATCCCACGCATCTCATTGCCATTGCGAACGACTGATCACTGCAGTACTATCTCATTGTCATTGTTCAGCCCATACTAGACCATCAGTGTTCCATCGACTATCGGCTCCAAAAACATCCCCATCCCAACTAGCGAAGAGGAGACGACGAAACAGGTTCGAGTTTTCTGAGCCCGAATACCCTGAGGCGTCATCCAATATGATAAGTGTCGGGGAAAAGAAGAAGAAAAAGAAGGCAGAGAAAGTCTTCGAAAGAGTTACTTCCAACTTAGAGCTCTCTTTAGACCTAAAGGATGTACTCAATGAAGAGCGAGGGGTTTTCCAAAACACTCGACTCAAAAGTGGGATGACAATCCCAATGAATTATAGACAAAGAGCGCGAGTCTCCTCCGATAAGAAAAACATGACCAAGTCTGCTATGGCCGAGTCGCAAATGTCTGATTCGTTCCTGGAAGACTCCGCTTCCGCATACATAGCTCAAAACAATACCCCGGAGGAATTCATGCGGAGGATGGACGAACAAGACAGAAATATCCAGCAACAACATAACGCTATCAACGAACTTAAAGACATGCTACATGTTCTGTTGGAACTAGAAAAGACTAGATTGAAGAATACATCTTCGCAGACGCCACCTCATGACCCGAAAACTGACAAGGAAAAGAAGGCAGAAGAAGAAGGTCATGGTTCTCACAATAATGAAGAAGAAACAGAACATCATAAATATGATGACGACCGCTCTGCGCATCAGGAAGGGAACGCGAACGCTGTCTGAGTGGAAAGCTTCCAAAATCAGCTGAATGCCCTCATGCATAAAAGTGATTTGCAGGAGCTGGGCGTTGTAAGTCCATATCCCGCGGAATAGGAAAGTATGCCATTCTTGGAAAGCTACAAGCCTTTAAAGCTCAAATCTTTTGATGGTAAAGGATCGCCAAATCAGCACTTTTACTATTTTAAGTCGCAAATCGGGCATTTAGCCGGAAACGACCCCATCATTACGCGGATATTTGTTAGTAGCTTGACAGTGGTTCCGGAGGCTAGAATCGAGGACTATCAATTCATGGAATGATATGGAAAATGCTTTCCTGACTAGCTTCTATGAAGACGACATGGAGGTGTCAATGCCGACGCTTTTAGCTACTAAGCAGAAGAAATGGGAGTCAGCCCGGGACTTTATTAAAAGGTTCTGGAATGATTCTCTCAGATGCTCGCATGGGATGCCAGAAAAGACCTTGGTAGAAACCTGTCGACATAATTTGTCAATTAAGGTTCTAGCCATGATGGGAGTAGTGAAGTCCTCGACTTGGATGGATCTTCTCCTACAAGCTGAGGAGGCTGAGGAGATTGCACAAAGGCTCGAAGAAGAAGGAAGCGAGGAGAAACAGAAGCGAAATAACGATAACAACCATAGGTCCCGACCCTAAGGATATAAGGGGAAAGAGACAATGGTGGCTAATACTCTGCAACCCATAAAGTCTTCTCCGAAGCTCCCTCCTCAAACACGTATACCTCAAAAATAATATTTTTTCAAAGATGAGCATACAAAAACCATCTTCAACCTCCTCATGAGTAAGAAAATACTGAAGCTGGCAGAATCTAAATGTCCGGAAGAAGCAAGAAGAGTTAATGATCCTAATTACTGTGTCTACCATATGATTGTTAACCACCATACCCAAAATTGTTACATTTTTAAGGATAAGATTCAAGTCTTACTAGATGCCAATGTCATCAAGCTCCAAGAACACCAGAAAAAGGTGACTGCGAACATAGTGACTGTCAAGTTCGGTAAAGCGCCCAACTGGATAGAGTCAACAGTTCAAAACGGAGTGCAACTCATTCCTAGAGGCACGATGCAGGTCGTGAATTTTGATCCGCATCAATAACATGAGAAAGGATTGTCCCTCTTTGAAACTGATAGGGGGGGAGATAATGTGGGTGCATTCAAATCTCCTTAGTGATGAACAATGACTTCCAACTTATCTGGAGGAAAGCGAAAAGGGAAGATCTTTACTTCCAATGTCATTTCCGTAATTTTCGAAGATGACGGAGGCATTCTTACTCTAACAGATTCGGAAGAAGAAATTGGAGACTCTCTTATGGCTGATGCGGATCCTTATTTGAAGAACTATGGTCAGGCCGCAAAATCTCGACCATATCCAGAGAAGACCAAACAAAAAAAGCTTAAGTTTGATAAAGTTCTGAAGAAGAAGGGAAAAGAGCCTGCAGAAGATTTACAGAAATCGTTTCAGTTCGACATCTTAATGCAGTTAGCCAACATTCCCGTGAGGATAACCTTGTACGAGCTCCTAAAACTTTCTAAATCTACTAGAGAAGTTTTAAGACAAGCTATGCAAGATTCGGAGGTATTCTTGGCACAGATACCAGAGATGATTGAGAAGGAAGAATCTCTTTGCATGACGTATCACCAGGTCTCTGGTAAGAACGTCCCCTACATCACTTTCTCTCCGAAAGACATAAAAGTCAGGAGCAATAAGCATCACCACCCTTTATATTACAGGGGATACATAGGGTCTACAGAAATTGATCGCATTCAAATTGATCTAGGCTCGGCCTTGAGCATCATGCCACAGAGGATGCTACGATACCTTGGAGTTCCGATGAACAGATTACCAGCAACCAACACTACTATCTTCGGATTCAATGCTAACGGTAGTAGACCGTTGGATAAGATAAAGTTTAAGTGCCAAATCGGTGACCTGAAAATGGAAGTCACGTGCTACGTGATAGACGCGGACACATCATACAATCTGCTATTAGGGAAACACTGGATCCATAGCAACTTCATTGTCCCATCCACGTTACATCAATGTATGAAGTACGTGGACAAAGACGGGCGTGTAAGAATGCTGGTCGCAAAAAAGCAACCCTTTAAAGGAGTTGAAAACTACTTTACTGACGCGTTGCTGTATCAAAATGCATTCGATGTTTCAGATCAGCCTGTTCCAAATGACTCTGATAGTGGCGAGGAAGCTGACACAGAATTAGGATCCGAAAATTCAGAATCCGAGAATGTAATTTGGGACGGTCAGCCCATTGTGATAAGCTTCGACGGCCTTGATGTAAATAACACCATTCACTCTGATGGTGAATAGGTGATAAATGAAAATTTAGAGTTTGCTTATTCTTCTGGTGTTGATTCTGAGCCCTCAAACACTAGCACTGATGCATTCAGCGATTGTTTGAATAAGATATGTTCTCTGACTTCCTTCCAAACACCTATCCGATCATCCTTACACGAATTAAGTGATGATGTTGAAAGTGCTAACAAGGTCATTTTTGACGTTCCTTCCAAGGACGCAACCCAGAAAGCCATAATATTTGGAAGGGTAAGTCACAAGAATAAAAAGAAATGCTTAGATTCTGAGGGAGAACAGGGAAATTCCGAGTTCTTCCATTACGCTGAAAATTCTCATAAATTAATAAAGAAAATGGGATATAATTTGGCCAAAGGTAGGGGTTAAACTTTGGAAAAGGAAGAAGAACAATTCTTCAATCCTTTGTCCCAGAAGGAAAAATGTCAGATTATTATCAAAAAACTGGCAGGAGGTTAGGATACGTCACCACTCCCGAAGTTCCTTTGGAGAGAAAACCGAGGAAAAGCAGTTCGATCATTCGTCAGAATCATCCTGTTGGGATTCAAATGTCAGTATTGGCATGATTTTTCGCGAGGCGTCCGCGAACATGGCCTCCGCGATCCAAGAAGACGAAGACTTAGAGAAAGCTCCGCCGATAAAAGATGACCCCTGGGCCAGGCATCTTAATGCGAAGTGGGAGATTCAGTTTGAACAACGTGAGTCTCCAACCGAAGATAAAGTAATCCAAATAAATATGAGAGATGAAAAGAATCCTAAACCCATATTTATAAGTGAAAACCTATCCTCGGAAGAGAGAGAAGGATTAATATCCCTCATTCACGAATACATCGATATTTTCGCCCGGAGTTATGAGGAGATGCCAAGGTTAGACCCAAGTGTCGCGGTTTATAAGCTAAACATCCGGCCAAATTCTAAACCAATAAAGCAACAGCAATGGAGATTTCGCCCAGAGATCATTGAGGCCAATGAAGTCGAAATCAAAAAGTTGATTGAGTCAGGCTTTATTCGCTAGGAACAACACCCCGATTGGGTCTCGAATATAGTTCTTGTGACCAAGAAGAATGGAAAAATCCGGATTTGCTTTGACTTCATGGATTTGAATGAAGCCTGCCTAAAGACGAATTCCCGTTACCCATCACAGATGTTATGATAGATAATACTTGTGGATACGAGCGTATGATGTTCATGGATGGTTTCTCAGGGTATAATCAAATAAAGATGTACCCTGATGATGAGAAGCATACGTCTTTCAGAACACCACTCGGGGTATATTGTTATACAGTTATGCTCTTCGGCCTGAAGAATGCGGGTGCCACGTATCAACGTGCCATGAACGTGATATTCTAAGAGCATCTACGGAAGATAGTGGAATGCTACGTAGATGATCTAGCAATTAAAAGGAAGGATAAAGGCGATCACTTGAAAGATTTGAAGATGGTGTTCGACCTCATGAGGAAACACCAGCTCAAGATGAACCCAACTAAGTCTTTTTTGGGGGTTTCCAGTGGAATATTCCTCGACTTTGTCGTAACGTCAAAAGGGATTTATCTCGATCCAGACAAGGTTAAGGCTATCCAAGATATGCCACCTCCCCGTAACCTCAAAAAGTTAAGGGGACTTCAAGGTAGGCTGGCGTACATCCACAGGTTTATATCAAATTTGTCCGGTAAATATCAGCCATTTACCAGGTTGATGAGGAAAGGAGTGTTATTTGTTTGGGATGACGCATGCCAAAAGGCTTTTGAAGAAGTCAAACAATACATTATGAAACTACCAGTGCTCGTAGCCCCAGTTTTGGGAGTACCTTTTCTGCTATACGTAAGGGTTATGGACCACTCCAAGGGAGCCTTGTTAGCACAGAAAAATGAGTCGGGTCATGAACAAGCTATTTATTACCTCAATAGAATGATGATCGGGACAGAATACTGGTATAACCCAGTGGAGAAGGAATGTTTAGCTTTAGTGTCTGCAGTGCAGAAAATGCGACACTATTTAATTGGACAAACCATCCACGTTGTATCAAGAGTTAACCCCCTGAGAATACTAATGACTAGACCCGGATCGTTGAATTCAAGACTATCCAATTAGGCTATTTTACTATCACAATACGATATATCAGCCATTTACCAGGTTGATGAGGAAAGGAGTGTTATTTGTTTGGGATGACGCATGCCAAAAGGCTTTTGAAGAAGTCAAACAATACCTTATGAAACCACCAGTGCTCGTAGTCCCAGTCTCGGGAGTACCTTTCCTGCTATACGTAAGGGCTATGGACTACTCCTTGGGAGCCTTGTTAACGCAGAAGAATGAGTCGGATCATGTACCTCGGCAGAATGATGATCGAGGCGAAACACCGGTATAACCTAGTGGAGAAGGAATATTTAACTTTAGTGTTTGCAGTGCAGAAAATGCGATACTATTTAGTTGGACAAACCATCCACATTGTATCGAGAGTTAACCCCCTGAGAATACTAATGACTAGACCCGGATCATTGAATTCAAGACTATCCAATTGAGCTATTTTGCTATCACAATACGATATGCATTTTGTCCCGCAAAAGTCTGTTAAAAGACAGGTCATGGCTGACTTCCTAGCCGAACATCCAGTCTCGGCATTCTCAAAGTTATACGAACAAATCTCTGGAGAGTTGGAAGAATGGAGCCCGATTCCAGAAGAAGACGGCTCGCAAGAGTCTCCAGAGGCAAATACTATAGCAACTTTTCTTCGATGGTGCCTCTCGAATGGGATCCGAGGGAAGAATGACAGCGGGGGTAGGAGTTGTTTTCGTCTCTCCTCCCAACCACATCATTCCTCGAGCTTACTCATTAACAAGTCCGTGCTCCAACAATGTCGCGGAGTATAATGCCCTCATAATCGGCTTAAAGATAGCTAAACAACTGGGGGTCAAATATTTGGAGACATATGGAGATTCTCAAATTTTTGTAAATCAAGTAAAAGGGGAGTATGAGGTCAAACATGAAGACCTTTTGCCGTATTTTCTTGCGGTGATCAAAATAGTCAATGGTTTCGATGGTTTCTATGTCAGCCACATAAAGCGCCACCGAAATAGTTATGCAAATTCACTAGCTTTCTTAGCTGCTACATTAGCTTTGCCCAAGCATGCTAGAAGGCAAATTACAGTAGGGAGCAGAGAATTATTTTGTCCAAAAGACAAACTCAAAGAGGAAATGAGGGAACTACAGGAAGACGAAGCTGATGTTTTTGAGTTAAGTCTAGAACCGAGGGATTGACGTTTTCCTTATATAGACTATGTCCTTTATGGTATATTACCCGAAGATCCAAAAGAAGCCAGGGCAATTCAAAGAGGGCCTGTCCGGTCTTTTTAACATAAAAATTACAAATGACGCTCTATTGATGTTTTTTTCAATAAAGAATTACAATCCAACGGTTTTCTGTTTACAGAAGATGAGGAAAATAGATTTCCTCTTTATTTAAAGCTGGGTTCTGATGTAGCTGTGGAGGACGATCCTGCTCTCCGTTGACACTCCGTACAATCTCTCTCAGTTGGCTGAAAAAGAAAGGCTCTGGACTCTTGATTACAAAGGGTAATTTTTAGAAGAAGATGCTCTCTCACTCTGCCTTTTTTCTTTCGTTCTCCCGCCTTTTATAGGGGTTCTAGGGTAACGTCCCGCCTCATTTGCTCGACCGTTAGCCCCCACTACTCTAGAAGTGCCGACATATTCGTTAAGTGGTTGCTCCCACGGTCGAAATAATGCCGTTGCATTCGTTTGGCAATTAGCTTCACGATCCGAGGTGGCAACTCTCTTGTTCGGCTTGGGTGACTTTGTATTAAACTCTTACCCGGAAGCTATGGGTAGTATTGCGAATCTCAGTTTTTAGATTCGCGAACCTGTTCTGTCGTCACTGGGTCGCGAATCTCGATCTTTAGGTTCGCAGATCTGCTGAGTTGCGGATCTCCAACCCTAAATTCGCGGATCTGCTTTGTTTTACAGAATTTTTTGCTAATAAAACCTCCTCCAAAGTTTTCAAAACTCTCATGATTCTTTGAGAAGTTTTGGAATAATTTGGATATATCATTATGTATTAAAATCTCTATTTTTCATATTTCTGAGAGTACAATTTTGTATTAGAACTTTCTTCAATTGAGGACAGTATGATTCTGTCTCAATATCTCGAACTCCCATTTTGAAAGGAACACGACTTTGTATTTGGGCCGTGAATTTGCTACATTTGAAGAAAAATGCAACTTTGTATTAGCGCCACAATTTGTTGTTTTTGAAGGAAAATGCGACTCTGCATTAGTGCCACAATTTTCTGCTTTTGAAGGAAAATGCGACTCTGTATTAGCGCCACAATTTGCTGCTTTTAAAGGAAAATGCGACTCTGTATTAGCGCCACAATTTTCAACTCTTGAAACATACGACTCTGTGTTAGGGTTGCAAACTGTCATTTCGGAAGAAACGCGACTCTGCATTAAGGGCACGAGCTTTCATTTTAGAGAAGAAAACAACTCTGTGTTAGGGTCGCAAACTGTCATTTTGGAAGGAACGCGACTTTGTATTAGGGTCGCGAACTTTTACTTTTTTGGTTGCGGAAAAACCGGAAGGCTGTTGCTTTCTACGGCGTAGGAATTGAGACGTTATCTGAGCCGTATTAAATGAAAAGGTACTCACGAGATTCGGACCAGAGATCATGTCTATCCGAAGATCTCGGCCGTCAAATCATCTCCTATATAATCTCGATTCCATGAGAGAGTCTACTTTCATCTCAAGAAATTTGAAATCCAAGTCTTTCTTTAGAGTTCCTCAGACTTCTCGTCTTCAACCTCTTTTAGCTTTCGATACTCTTTGTGGAGGATTTTCTTAATCTGCAAAAGATGCCGAAGAAAGCTTCCTCCTCCGGTGCTGCTGTCAGTGGTCATCAAAACACTCAAGCAACTTCCAGTTCGATGATAGTTCGGCAGGAATTCTTGATTGGAGGTAATAATAATAACTTTCAAAAAGCAATCCCTTTCTTAAAAAATTTTTGTCTTGAATATGAATATCTCCTTCTGCAGTTGATTATACTTTGAATCCTTGGCCTAAGGACCATTACTTCGGATACTCGGATGGTTATGACGGGAAGAAAGAGTTCAAATTCGGTCAAGTTTTCCCGCATTATACAACATCTGATAGCCAAGAGAGGGAAGATAAAATTCTCCATCCTACTCGCTCAACATTGCGAGAACTGATGACCAATGCACCTTTTGAAGAAGATGATCGGTCCTTGCTGCACAAACCCGCCTTTTTATTCGGGGACCACGTTTCGGTGCTCGATAGTGGTTTGGAAGATGGAGATTACAAGTGGCTTCATCAAGTTAAAGGCCGCTACTTGTTTCTCTCTAACATGGAGAGGTCTTACCCGTTCTTATTCCTCCAATCCTTTTCTGTGCCCAGACGAATGGACTGGCATATAAACAGGCTGCAGGACGGCATCTTATTGGGAGGATTTAACTTTCAATGTACTTTCCCTCGTTCTGCTGGCAAACACTTTTGTGGATTGCTTCCGGGGCTGCTTAATCATGACTTCCCTAGAGGTGAAACACCCATAGTCGCATAGACTTTCTTACACCGATTTGTCGATGAGCAAGGGAAATTCCCTGTTCAGGATTTTCGTCCCCCCGGATGGGTTCACTGTATTTCAAAAGGAGAGTAAGCGGTCTTGATTGACTTCTTTTTGAAAGCTTTCAGAAATTAGCTTCATCATGCGAGGTTGTATTGTGCTATCAGGGCTGTTCAGCACGGCATTCCCGCTAGCAAATTCTATTTTTTTGCTTTACTGGAACTGTACAATCCTGATAGTTGTACAATCTTTTGCCCTCAAGGCGAATTGGGTTTCGCCCTTCATGAGATGTATGAAATTTCGGGACTGTCCATGGGAGACATCCCGTATGAAGAGTACGTCCCGACTGGGGAAGAACTCCATCTGCTGAAGACTCGGGATGCTTTGGTTTATAATACTTACTGGAAGTTGCTCTGCCACTATCATATTTGCACCCATATATCTGACACCCGCAGTTTGAAGCCAAAGAAGTGGCTGCAATATCTCCTGTCCAATTTTTCTAAGAGTAATCTGAATTTTACTCGCCTTCTTTCAGTTTCTGAAAAGGAAGTTGAGAGAAGAATCGCAAGTTTCAGGACAGACGCTTACGTCGCTGAATCTGATGAGGATGTTGTCATGGCTAGAACGTCCTTCGAAAGTTTTCACTATCAGGCCTCCAGCTTTTATCTGATCCTGCCATCTTGGCGGGCTATTTGATGGTATGGTTGAAGAAGTGTATTATTCCTTCGCAGGAAAACATACCCGTTAGGGCCGTATACCCAGCTGTCCTACTAGCATTTGGTAGGCGACTTAGTCTGTTGCCTGTGATGGTGCACAGCACCCAAAGCGGACTGAGGAGATTATCTGATAAATTCTGCAACGTGAAGGAGCAGAGGAAGAAAGGAGATCCGGTCATTAAGACTCCTAATCCGCATGTAGAACTCCCTTATACTTATTTGATGGCTTGGTTGGTTCTACATTACCCCCACTTTGATGAGTTCTGCTGATTCGCAGATAGACTTAAGTGCTCCGAAAGTGCAACACTATAAAAGGTCGCAATGGAGAGGGGGCTATATAGCTGCAATCCGCAAGACTCTCCATCATTTTGCGAGTTTTGAATTATTCAAATGTTTTTTGTACTTTTCAAATGCTGGGTACGGGGAAGAACTCGCAGACATGGCTGGTGCTGATAAATTCACTATTCTGTCTCCGAGGTGTTTCTGGTGGTTGATAAACATCCGCCCAGGACATTTGGTTCTTCGTTTGGGGAACCATTGCTATATAGAGCTTTATTACCCGAGCCGTTTCGCTTGACAGTTCGGGTATGATCAGCTCTATGTTGGTAACCCAATAGGGAAATGAGTTTTGTTGGGAGTGCCTTCGAAGGAGCTCGAGCTTGGTTTCATTTCGTTGCAGGTGGAACCCAAGCTAGATTTGATCTCCCTCTAAAGATCTCGAACTCAAATATGAGTTTCAATATCTGTAAATGGTTCGCAGATGCTAATTCCGCTCCTCAGAACTTCAATATAAATCATACCTACCTGAGGGAGATTAGAGCTTGATATGCTCAGAAGAAGAAGGCTGGCAGCACAAAAGTAGCAGGGATGGAATATTTTGGGACAGAAAATGTCTCTGATGAGTCGGAACCTCAACAAAGGGAGGAGAACAATAATGCACTGGTTTTATCAACTCCACTTGCCTCCCTTGAAGCTTCTCCTCTCCCAACTTTGAAGGAAACTTCTCCTCAACCGCAATCTCCTCCAAAGAAAATTTTGCATAAGCGAAAGAGACTGAGGTGCCTCAGTGATTTGCCTATTGATCCGTAGGGCGTTGATCCGCAGGACACCCTATCTGGAGCTGGTACTACGACACCCAGTTTGGTCTCCGAGACCCTCACAGAGGAACCTGAGAAGGATGAAGACGACTCATCTTTAGCTCTCTGCTCCCTTAAGAGCCGTCGGAGTCAAAGACCTATTTTTTGCAGTGATCCTACTCCTGATACTCAAGAGGATTCTGCAACTCTCATACACCAGGTCACTATTGAAGTAAAGGCTTCTTCTGCTACACGGGAGGATTATGCAACTCTCGTTCATCAAGCTCCCACAGATGATGAAGTACAAATAATTGGAAAATCCGCGCATCAGGTTCTCCAAAAGTAGCAGCTCCTTCAGAAAATCAGGATGACTGGAAAGATAACTATAATATCGACAACGATGATTTTCGATCTTCAACCCCTCCATCAGACCATGGTAAGTACGTTTATTTAAGCGAAGATGTTCGGACTAAAATATATGGGCCTGAAATGTTTGGACCTGAAGTGTACGGACCTGAAGAATCCAGTGTTCAACCTTTAGCTTTGCATCTCTTCCTTTAGCAATTGTGTTATTATCAAATGATACCGTAACATTTAACTATCAATTTTCTCCTTTTTGTCAGCTCCAGTTTTGACTCCAGATCTAGAGTGCATGGGCACGAAGGTAACTTCGCCAGATGACACAATCGCAGAAGTTGACGCCGATGAGGTGACCAAGGTTACCACTTATGTTGTTGATACTACAGAAGCAATAATTCCAGAGACTACTGCGTCCATGGTCTCGGCCATAGCTGCTCCATCCGATATTTTGGTTCAAGGTGTTGTAGCTGGTAGTTCTGTTGAAGCCTCCAGAGGTCCCATTCCTCCTGATGTTGGCATTATTGTCTCTGTGCAGCAGAGTACGGATCAAACCGTCTCAGCCCCAGCCAGTGTTGATCCCTCTGATGCAGATGTTAATATCTTTGAAGTTGATTTATTGAAGGACACGGTGGAGATTTCCTCCACTTCCTTGATCGCTGCATTAATAAGATACTGAAGGGGCTTCATTTTCTTCGCTTGCCAATGTTCTCAATATTTACTTGACTGGTATTGTCAGCGTTAGTGGAGAAGAGAAAGCTGCTTCCTTCAGACTTATAATAACTCAACTTCAAAAGCATGCTGAATTCCTATCGAAAACCAGAAGTGCTGACAAATCTGAGGCAGTCGAAGCCATTTTCCAGAGGCTGAAAATGGAACAACTTAGGTTCCAGAAGGAGACCCAGGAGAAGGCCAATGCTTGCAAAGCCTCCTTAGAAAAGGGTGAATCAGATCGTCAGTCTCTAGTTCTTCAAGTGGAGGTTGCTGCTTCAATTATCAAGGACCATGACCAGGCTATTGTCAGGACCCAAGAGTTTATTGCCAAAACTCAAGCTTTCTTGGCCAAGATCATCAAGGAACGTGATGAGTCAATGAGGAATCTCACCAACTTATCGCGCCAGCAGGACAATACAATCAGAGATCTTCAGGCGATACAAGCTGAATTGGATATGCTGGAAGCTGCTGCAGTGCAGAATGTCATTGCCAGTGACGAGGAATTGCGTCGTCAAGCTACTGTCCAAGCTTATGAGGCTCTTCAGCAAAATATTGATGATGCCGAGGAGAAAATTAAAGCTCTCTTGAATCATTGAACTGTAGAAGCTTGCGTATATATATATATATATATATATATATATATATATATATATATATATATATATATATATATATATATATATATATATATTTATATTTTTTGGATTCTTTGTTGTTCCTTCTTTTGTAATAGTTCCCCTGACATTTGTTCCTTGCTTATGTAGAAAGTCTTGAATTCAATTTTGTATTTCTACGGCATGACTTTAGCATTTGTCTTTGAAGGCTTGCAATAAACCCATCATTTTATATCTGAGATTTGAGAGTTTTCGTAAAATTCTAGTATCCGTGTATCTGTCATGTGACTTTCATGAGCCTTTGTCAGATTTGCCACTTTTCATCTGGAGGTTCACGGATTCACACTAAATTTGCGATCTTGGCTCCCGAGGATTGCGAAATTAAGTTTGCGATATTGTGCCTAGAAACTTAGTAGGATGACCCAAAATTCCTTGGAATTTGTAGAGACTTCTGCGAGCCTTGGGATAAAACCGTCGGGCGTGAAATCCCAAGCATTGCATGTCTTTATTAATGACGAGATCTCCGGGCTGCGATATCTAAACGTCCCATGCAACAGTAATAAATTCTGTTGAGATCTGAACTGAAAGTCTTAACCGAAAATTTCGGCTTTATCTTTTCCAAACCGAAGATTACAGTTACCAGACCGTCTATATATGATGCATGATTCCTTCAATGGAAGATCATTCAGTTACGAGAAAATTTCTTCCCGACTCTCTTCTCTTCCTTTCTTTTGTAGTCGATTTATTTGTGCAGCCATATTTTTTTTTCTCCAACCGAAGTGATGGATAAGAGTTAGTATGTTACAAGACCTCCAGACTGCATCAATTCAGCGGGGTGTTCCACCGAAAAGGTTCTTCTGACCTTAGTCATTTTCCTTAATTAAGGTAAATTTCTTCTTCTGATTAGTATCATCCACGTTCTTCCTTTTTTTTTAACAGGAATTTGACTTGGCTGCAGGAGATAACCGTAGTCATTCAGATGCAATTTGCAATCTTGTTCTCCTCCTTACCAGGCACTCCGCAAGGTTGGGGTGCTAATGACCAGGGCCTTGAACTTGCGCAACCCTTCACATTGTACGTCTTGGTGCGTGCATTTAGTATGCCCAGTTTTGAACTAATTAAGTCGCTAGCATCATTACTGGGGGAACCAACCAGGAAGTCCCTGATTGTGGTCGGAAGAAGAAACAAGATTGTGCTTTTAAGCCGTCCTTAAAAAGGAGGCTACAAGAGCAAATTGGAAGTGGAGGCTTCGGGAGCAAACTTTTTGATCTAAGTCATGCCGACAAAGAAGGCTACAGAAGCAAGTTTTTCATTCAAGAAGAGGAGTTTGCGGGAGCAAGATTTTTGATCCGAGCCATGCCAAAAGAAAAGGCTACAGAAGCAAACTCCCTTTTTTTATTTGTATTCATTCTTGTTGAAATGCTGGAGAATGCTCTGTAATTTTGATCTGATACTGAATAAAGAAGCTCTTTCTTTTTACACAACTAAAAGTGACTGATGTGTGATTTTGATATTGATTACCAGAGGTAATTGTTAACTTGATAATTTATTAATCAAAATTTTCCAAGCATCCAAAATTGCTGTGAATGAAAAGAACTTTTTATTGACCAGATTGAAACCCGTACTGTCTAATATATAGAATTTGATTCGCCAGAGGTATTCTTTAACTTGGTGGATTTGAAAGAAAGAAATTTGATTCGCCAGAGGTATTTTTAACTTGGCGGATTTGAAAGAAAGAAATTTGATTCACCAGAGGTATTTTTAACTTGGCGGATTTGAAAGAAAAAAATTTGATTCGCAGAGGTATTTTTAACTTGGCGGATTTGAAAGAAAGAAAAGAATGTGATTCGCGAATTAAGGATCCTTAATCCGGAACCATGAATCTTTGTTTATGAACGTCTAATTACAAACAAACTTTTGTTCATTAGTTGCATCGAACTACCCAGATCACATTACAACTGGTATTATGCAACTTTGCTAAGAATAATATTTCTTCAGAAATTTACTGTTGATTGGCATCATGATCTTATCACCATTCGACTTCGTCAATCGGTATGCGCCATTGGAGTAGACCGTATCAATGACAAAAGGTCCCTTTCACTTTGACTGGAACTTTTCTCTAGGCTTTTGGTTGGTTAAGATCAGTCTTCTGACTGACAGGATCAGATCACCTTTCTTGAAAGTCTTTCGTTTGGCCTTTTTTGTTAAAAGTTCTGGAGATCCGTGCTTGGTATAGTTCAATATTCTGTTGAGCTTCCAAGCGCTTATCGTCTAAGGCCTCTAATTCTTGGAGTCTTTGCTGATTTGTTTCTTCTTGTGTCATTCTAGTTGTTAACGCAACTCGTAACGACGGAATTTGAATTTCCAAAGGCAAGACTGCTTCTGACCCATATACCAAAGAAAAGGGCATGGCATTAGTGGGGGTTCGAACCGTGGTGCGATATGCCCACAGGCATTCTCCGAGTTTCTCATCCCAATCTTTTTGATTGGACGACACAAATTTTTTGAGAAGTTTTACAATGGTCTTATTGAAAGCTTCTGCTAGACTATTGGCTGCAGGGTAATATGGCGATGAAACTACATTCTCGATCCTGTATTTGTTGCAGAATCTAGAATATACTTGTTTTACGAACTAAGGCCCGTTATCATGAATGATCCTCTTGGGCACTCCGAAGCGATAAAGCACATGGTGCTTGATGAATTTGATAACATCCAATGACTTTACCTCGACCAGGAAAACGACTTCAGTCCATTTTGAAAAGTAATCTGTTATAGCTAAAATGAACCGGTGTCCTCTTGTTGATGGCGGGAAAATTGGTCCGACAATATCCATACCCCATTGCTCAAACGGTCACGACGTAGCCGTTGGGTGGAGATACTCCGGAGCTTGATGTATAAATTCTGCATGTATTTGGCAAGCCCTACACTTCTTGGCGTAGTCGACCACTTCTATCATCATCTTAGACCAGTAATAATCCATCCTTCGGATTCTATCCCAGAGTTTTGGCCCTGGTTGGTGTGCTCCGCCGATACCAGCATGAACTTCTTCGAGTACTTTTTGAGCTTCAAGGTTGGAGAGACAGCGAAGTAAAATTTCATCATAAGATTTCTTGTACAATTCTGGAGCTCCGCGTTGTAGTAGAACCGGATAGCCCTTCTCTGAATTGCCCTGGCTTCTTTTTGATCTTCGGGTAATATACCGTAAAGGACGTTGTCTATATAAGGAAAACGCCAATCCCTCGGTCTAGGCTTGATTCGAAAACGTCAGCTTCGTCTTCTTGTGGTTCCTCCATTTCCTCTTTGAGTTCGTCCTTTGGACAAAATAATTCTTTGCCCCCTACTGTAATTTGCCTTCTAGCATGCTTGGGCAAATCTAATGTAGCAGCTAGGGAAGCTAGTGAATCTTCATAACTATTTTGGTTGCGTTTTACGTGGCTGATATAGAAACCATCGAAACTATCAGCGATCTTGATCACCGCACGATAATACGGCAGGAGGTCTTCATGTTTAACCTCGTACTCCCCTTTTACTTGATTTACAACAAATTAAGAATCTCCATATGCTTCCAAATATTTGACTCCCAGTTGTTTAGCTATTTTTAAGCCGATTAGGAGGGCGTTATACTCCGCGACATTGTTGGAGCACGAGCTTGTTAATGAGTAAGCTCGAGAAATGATGTGGTTGTGAGGGGAGACGAAAACAACTCCTACCCCGCTATCATCTTTCCCTCTGATCCCATTCTGGAGGCACCATCGAAGAAAAGTTGCCACACACCTTTCGAGACTGTATTTGCCTTGGAAGACTTTTGCGAGTCATTTTTTTTTGGAATCGAGTTCCATTCTTCTAACTCTCTCGGGATTTGTTCGTATAACTTCGAGGATGTCGGGATTGGATGTTCGGCTAGGAAGTCGGCCACGGCCTATCCTTTAACAGGCTTCTACGGGACAAAGCACATATCATACTGTGATTGTAAAATAGCCTAATTGGATAGTCTTGAATTCAACGATCCGGGTTTAGTCATTAGTATTCTCAGGGGGTTAACTCTCGATACAACGTGGATGGTTTGTCCAACTAAATAGTGTCGCATTTTCTGTACTGCGAACACTAAAACTAAACATTCCTTTTCCACTGGATTATATCGGTATTCCTCCCCGATCATCATTTTGCTGAGGTAATAAATAACTTGTTCGTAACCTGACTCATTCTTCTGTGCTAATAAAGCTACCAAGGAATGGTCCATAACCCTTACGTATAGCAGGAAAGGTACTCCCAAGACTGGGGTTACAAGCACTGGTGGCTTCATGAGATATTATTTGACTTCTTCAAAAGCTTTTTGGCATGCGTCATCCCAAACAAATGATACTCCTTTCCTCATTAATCTGGTGAAGGGCTGACATTTACTAGACAAATTTGATATAAATTTGCGAATGTATGCCAGCCTACCTTGCAGTTCCCTTAACTCTTTGAAGTTACGGGGAGATGGCATATCTTGGATAGCTTTGACCTTATCTGGATCAAGATAAATTCTTTTCGACGTTACGACAAAACCGAGGAATTTTCCACTGGAAACCCCCAGGAAAGACTTAGTTGGATTCATCTTGAGCTGGTGTTTCCTCATGAGGTCGAACACCGTCTTCAAATCCTTCAAGTGATCGTCTTTGTTTCTGCTTTTAATTGCTAAGTCATCTACGTAACATTCCACTGTCTTTCGGAGATGCTCTTGGAATATTATGTTCATGGCACGTTGATACGTGGCACCCGCGTTCTTCATGCCAAAGGGCATGACTGTATAGCAGTATACCCCGAATGGTGTTCTGAAGGACGTATGCTTCTCATCATCAGGATGCATTTTTATTTGGTTATATCCTGAGAACCCATCCATGAACGTCATACGCTCATACCCACAAGTATTATCTATCATAACATCTGTGATGGGTAATGAGAATTCATCTTTAGGGCAGGCCTCATTTAAATCCCTAAAGTCTATGCAAATTCGGATCTTTTCGTTCTTCGTGGTTACGGAAACTATATTCGTGACCCAATCAGGGTGCTGTTCCTCGCGAATAAAGCCTGACTCAATCAACTTCTTGATTTCAATCTCAATAGCTTCCATGATCTCTGGGCGAAATTTTTGTTGCTGTTGTTTTACTGGTTTAGCATCTGGCCGGATGTTCAATTTTATGAACCGCTACACTTGGGTCTAATTCTAGCATCTTCTCATAACTCCAAGCGAAAACATCAATGTATTCGCGAATGAGGGACACCAAATCCTCTCTTTCTTCCGAGGATAGGTTCTCACTTATAAATATGGGTTTAGGATTCTTTTCATCCCCCATATTTATTTGGATCAATTTATCTTCGGTTGGAGACTCGCGCTATTCAAACTGGATCTCCCACTTCACATTAAGATACTTGGCCTAGGGGTCGTCTTTTATCGGTGAGCCTTCCTCTAAGTCTTCGTCTTCTTGGATCGCGGAAGCCATGTTCGCGGACACTTCACAGAAAATCATGCCAATACTGATATCTGAGTCCCAGCAGGACGATTTTGATGAATGATCGCACTGTTTTTCTTCAGTTCCCTCACTTGAGGAACCCTCGAGAGTGGTGACGTATCCTAACCCCCTGCCGTTTTTCTGGTAATAATCTGGCATTTTTCCTTCTGGGACAAAGGATTGAAGGATTGTCCTTCTTCTTTTTTTGAAGTTCAACTCCCTGCATTCGGCCAGATTATATCTCATTTTCTTTACTAATCTATGAGAATTTTCACCGTAATGGAAGAACTCGGGATTTTCCTGTTCTTCCTCATAATCTAAGCATTTCTTTTTGTTCTTGTGATTTGCCCTTCCAAATACTATGGCTTTCTGGGTTCCGTCCTTGAGAGGAATCTAAAAAATGACCCCGTTAGCACTTTCAACGTCATTACTTAATTCGTGTAAGGATGATCGGATAGGTGCTTGGAAGGAAGTCAGAGAACGTATCTCATTCACACAGTCGCTGAATACATCTGTGCTAGTGCTTGAGGGCTGAGAATCAACACCAGAAGAATAAGCAAACTCTAAATTTTTATTTATCACCCATTCACCATCAGAGTGAACGGTGTTATTTACATTAAGGCCTTTGAGGCTTATCACAATGGGCTCACCGTCCCAAATTATATCCTCGGATTCTGAATCTTCAGATCCTGATTCTGTATCAGCTTCCTCGCCGCTATCAGAGTCATCTGGAATAGGCTGATCTGAAACACCGAGTGAATCTTGATATAGCAACACGTCAGTAAAGTAGTTTTCAACTCCTTTAAAGGGTTGCTTCTCTGCAACCAGCGTTCTTATGTTTCCATCTTTGTCCACATACTTCATGCATTGATGTAACGTGGAGGGCACAATGAGATTGCTATGGATCTAAGGTCTTCCCAATAGCAAATTGTATAATGTGTCCGCGTCTATCACGTAACACGTGACTTCCGTCTTCAGGTCGCTGATTTGGCACTTAAGCTTTATCTTACCCAACGGTCTACTACCGTTAGCATTGAATCCGATGATAGTAGTAATAGTCGCTGCTAATCTATTCATCCAAACTCCAAGGTATCGTAGCATCCTCCGTGGTATGATACTCAAGGCCGAGCCTGGATCAATTTGAATGCGATCAATCTCTGTCGACCCTATGTATCCCTTATAATACAAAGGGAGGTGATGCTTATTGCTCCTGACTTGCATATCTTCCAGAGAGAAAGCGATGTAGGGGACGGTCTTACCAGAGACTTGGTGACACGTCGCACAAAGAGATTCTTCCTCGATCATCTCTGGTATCTATGCCAAGAATACCTCTAAATCTTGCAGAGCTTCTCTTAAAGTTTCTCTAGTAGATTTGGAAAGCTTCAGGAGTTCGTACAAAGTTATCCTCGCAGGGATATTGGCTAACTGTGTTAGAATGTCGAACTGGAATGACTTTCGCAAATCCTCCGCAAGCTCTTTTCCCTTTTCTTCAAAACTTTATTAAACTTAAACTCTTTTTGCTTGGTCTTCTCTAGAGATGGTCGAGATTCTGCGGCCTGACATTAGTTTTTCAAATAATCTTTTCCTGAACCAGTTCCTGTGGGAGGGAGATCCGCATCAGTCACCAGAAAGTCTCCTACTTCTTCCGAATCTGTTAGAGTAGGAATGCCTCTGTCAACTTCGAAAATTATGGAGACGACATTGGAAGTAAAGATCTTCTCTTTTCGCCTTCTTCCAGATGAATTATAAGTCCATTGCTCATCATTAAGGAGATCTGGATGCACCCACAATATTTTTCCTCTATCAATTTCGAAGGGGGATAATCCTTTCTCCTGCTGTTGACGCGGATCAAAATTCATGACCTGCATCGTGCCTCTAAGAATGGGTTCTACTCCGTCTTGAACTGTTGACTCTATCCAGTCAGGTACTTTACCGAACTTGACAGTCACCATATTTGCGGTCACCTTTTTCTAGTGTTCTTGGAGCTTAATGACATTGGCGTCCACTAAGGCTTGAATATTATTTTTAAGAATGTAACAATTTTGGGTAGGGTGGTTAATAATCCTATTGTAGACACAGTAATTAGGATCATAAACTCTCCCTACTTCTTCCGAACGTTTAGATTCTGGTAGCTTCAGTATCTTTTTACTCATGAGCAGGTTAAAGATGGTTTTCGTATGCTCATCCTTAAAGGAATATTATTTTTGAGGCATACGTGTTTAAGAAGGGATCTTCAGAGAAGATTTTATGAGTTGTGGGGTATCCATCACTATTGTTTCTTTCCCCTTATATCCCTTGGATCGGGACTTATGGTTGTTATCGCCATTTCTCTTCTGTTTCTCCTCGCCTCCTTCTTCTTCGAGCCTTTATGCGATCTCCTCAGCCTCCTCAGCTTGTAGGGCAAGGTCCTTCCAAGTCGAGGATTTTACTGCTCCCATTCTGGTCAGAATCTTAGTTGACAAATTATGTCGACAGGTTTCTACCAAGGTCTTTTCTGGCATCACATGCGGGCATCTGAGAGAATCATTTCGGAACCTTTTGATGAAGCCCCGGGCTGACTCTCATTTTTTTGTTTAGTAGCTAGAAGAGCCGGCATTGACACCTCCGTGTCATCTTCATAAAATCTGGTCAGAAAGGCTTTTTCCATGTCGCGCCATGAATTGATGGTTCCCGGTTCTAACCTCCGGAACCACTCAAATACTAGTCATGTTAAGGTACTAACAAACACCCGCGTAATAATGGGGTTGTTTCCGGCTAAATGCCCAATCTGCGACTTAAAATAGTAGAGGTGCTAGTTTGGCGATCCTTTACCATCAAAAAAAATTTGAGCTTCAATAGTTTATAGCTTTCCGGGAACGGCACACTTTCCCATTCCATGGGATATGGCCTTACCACACCTAGCTCTTGTAGATCACTTTTATGCATGAGGGCGTTCAGTTGATTTTGGAAGCTTTCCATCCAGATAGCATTTGCGTTTCCTTCCTGATGCGCGGAGCGGTCGCCATCATCCTCATGATGCTCGGATTTTTCATTATTGTGAAGAATATGACCTTCTTCTTCCGCCTTCTTTCCCTTGTCAGTCTTTGAGTGCGAAGGTGTATCCTTCAACCTAGTCTTCTCCAGTTCCACCAGAACCTGTAGTATGTCTTTAAGTTCGCTGATATCGTTTTGTTGTTACTGGATATGCTTGTCTTATTCATCCATTCTCCGCATGAACTCTTCTGGGATGTTGTTTTGAGTCATATATGCGGAGGCGGAGTCTTCCAGGAGCGAAGTTTGCGACTCAGCCATAACAGACTTTGTCATGTCTTCTTCATCGGAAGAGATTCCCGCTATTTGTCTATAGTTCATGGAGACTGCCATCCCACTTTTGAGTTAAGTGTTTTGAAAAACTCCTCGCTCTTCATTGAGTAGATCCTTCGAACCTGAAGAGAGCTCCGAGTCAGAAACATCTCCTTCAAAGACTTTCTTCGCCTTCTTTTTCTTCTTCTTTTTCCCGATACTTATCATATTGGATGACATCTCAGGGTATTCGGGCTTAGAAAACTCAAGCATGTTTCGTCTCTTCTTCGCCGGTTGGGATGATGGAGCCGATAGTCGATGGAACACCGACGGTCTAGTATGGGCTGAATAATGACAGTGAGATAGTACTGCATTGATCAGTCGTTCGCAATGGTAAGGAGATGCGTGGGATTCTTTCCTTTTTCTATTTAGAAGTTTCCTAAGATCTCTTGCATTGGAAGTCTTTGTGATGGTGTCACTTGTGAAAGATAGCCCTGGGACCAGCATCCCCTTTTCGTCGAAGGCTCTTGGAGCAGGCCTCACTCTTGCTGGGACAATGAGTGAGATAGGCTTAGCCTTAAAGATAGATGGATGTCTTCCGCAAACTTGAGGTTCGCGGGTTTCGCGGGCTTCTTCTATTGTGTGATCGTGCTTTCTTCCTGGAACATGAGGGACGCGGATGTGCGCTCCGCGTTTAAAGTCATAGACGACTTTGGTGGAGTTACTCCGTTTTCTGTAAGAACATGAGTAAATCCTTCTGCGTCTTGATCTTCTGCAACCTTGCATTTTGGCCTCCATACTTGTACAGTAGACCTTTGCAATGATGAGTTGGCGGTTTCCTTTGACCGCGTGGTCCTGCGAAGGGCACGAGCGTTGCTTCTTTATAGGTTCCTTCTCGTTGTACGAGTGAGAGGAACCACTTTCTCCGCGTCACAGCCTTGCGGAGTAGGTAGTGATTGCTTCCCCTTGTTGAAGTGGGGGCCTTGGTCCACCTTGCTTGGGAGATCAGGAGTCTTAGCCAAAACTGGGTTAGAGCCCAGTGCTGAAGAAGATGATTTTGGACCAATTTGGTCCGTCGATTCCTTCGGCTGAGTTATTGCCATTAAAACCTCCTTGGAGATTGACCCCTTGGAGACTTTACGGCATCCCCGTAGGGAAGTAGGACTCTTGGAGCCTGAAGAAAGGAATTCTTCGTACCTTTCCTGGTCAACCTGAATGGTGAGCGAGTTGACCAGACTACCGATTGGAATGTTGTTGGCTTGAGCTACCACCAGATCACCGGAGGTGATGGCATTGCCCAGCGGAGTCGCCAATCTTCTTTTCGCCATAAAAATTACAAATGATGCTCTATTGAAGATTTTTCAATAAAGAATTACAATCCAACGGTTTTCTGTTTACAGAAAATGAGGAAAATAGATTTCCTCTTTGTTTAAAGCTGGATTCTGATGTAGCTGTGGAGGACGATCATGCTCTTCGTTGACACTCCGTACAATCTCTCTCAGTTGGCTGAAAAAGAAAGGCTCTGGACTTTTGATCACAAAATGTAATTTTTATAAGAAGATGCTCTCTCTCTCTCTCTGCCTTTTTTCTTTCGTTCTCCCGCCTTTTATAGGTAGGGTAACGTCCCACCTCATTTGCTCGACCGTTAGCCCCCACCACTCGAGAAGTGCCGTCATATTCATTAGGTGGTTGCTCCCACGATCGAAGTAATGCCATTGTATTCATTTAGCAGTTAGCTCCACGATCCGAGGTAGCAACTCTCTTGTTCGGGTTGGATGACTTTGTATTAAATCCCTACTCGAAAGCTATGGGTAGTATCGTTGTTGGCAGTGAAAATTTCTAAGTAAATAGAGTTTTCCACAACAGAACGCAGAGCTAACTCAGTAGCTCCGCATTTGGCTATTTTAGCCTAGCGTTTGAGCAAAACGTGGAGCTAATCCATAGCTCCGCGTTCTGATGAATTTAGCTCCGCGTTAACTCCGCGTGAGCAAATTTCATTAGAATTTCAAATTGATTGTGATTGAGATTTGGACTTATCCAATATCCAAATTGAGTCCAATCAGAATCCTAAATTGATTGTGATTGAGATTTGGGCTTATTCAATACCCAAATTGAGTCCAATCAGAATTCCAAATCAAGAGATTTAAATCAATATTAAATATTTGATTAGAATCCTTGATGAATACAAAAACCTTATTTCCTATTCCTATAGAAATCTTTATTCCTATTCCTATGGAAACTCTCATAACCGCTAAAGTCTATAAATACCCTCTTTGAGGAGACTTTAGGGAGAATCAATCAATAATAGATCAATCCATAGATGATTATCAATTTTTAAGAGGTCTTATTTTTTCGACGAATCTGGTATTCTTCTTCTTCTTTCAGCATCTTGGAGAGTTCAAGTTACGCATAGAGCCTTGAATTCGTGAAAGACCAGAGAAGATCATCTACAGTCGGTCGTTACCTTCAAGAGAGAAGAGTTCGACGTTCGATCGTCCAAAGGATCTGCTCGACAGATCCCATCGCCACATCGATCCCACACATCATTGTAAAAGAGAGAGATTGAAATATAAAATCCTCTCGTTTGTTCTTTTTATCTTGTTCACTTTCATTGTAATCTAAGTTATATTCAATGGAAGGAAGCAAAACTTTTGCGACGAACAAACCGGCGACCACAGTGTGAGCCGTCTCTTTCACTAAAGAAGAGATTATGGCACAATCGGACGTTGATATGATCGGATTTGACGTAGACATGCTGGTCGTTGAAATCGACCAGCAGAAGTACGAGGAGTACCTCTCCTCTGAATCATCAGGTAACCTGAACGACACACGACACTATCATCGCGTGCGCTCCAATACTCGAGCAACGGGTAAAAAGGTATCCACCGAGGAACGAGAATCCTTGGAGAACGTGGCCATAGAGCCGGTGTTTGAGCAGGGAATCCTAACAGAGGATGGCCCCTCTATTGCCGAAGAAGACCTGGGAACTGGATTGACCAGAACCCAACTCCGAAATAGAAATCGAAGAGCAAGGCGAAAAGCCCTCAAATCCCGCCTTGGACGCGGAGCTAACAGCATAGAACGTGAGGCTATGGTTCCTCGCAAACTGGCTCGCGCTAATCGCGAGTCCAGTCGCTATCGCGTCAAGCGCGAAATCTCAACTTGCGTTGATCGCAAGGAAAAGCCAGCGTGTGATATTCCATGCGAGACTATTACTTAGCCTAGCGAGAAACGCGAAGCCAGTAAGATTTGCGCTAATCGCAAAATTTCTGACACTCTCGAGAAACGCCTCTCGAGAAACGCGAGTATAAAATCTCCTTAAAGCCAGCGTGTGATTCTCCACGCGAGGCTACTACTGGGCTTAGCGAGAAACACGAAGCCAGTAGTGCTTGCGATAAACGCAAGATTTCGTACACTCGCAAGGAACGCGAGTATAAAGACTCCTTAAAGCCAGCGTGTGATTTTCTACGCGAGGCTACTACTGGACTTAGCGAGAAACGCAAAGGCAGTAGTGCTTGCGATATACGCAAGATTTCTTACACTCGCGAGGAATGCGAGGACAAAGATTCATTAAAGCCAGCGTGTGATTCTCCACGCGAGGCTATTACTGGACTTAGCGATAAACGCAAAGCCAGTACAATTTGCGAGAAACGCAAGATTTTTGACACTCACAAGAAACGCGAGGATAAACTTTCTTCACAGCTAGCGTGTGATTCTCCACGCGAGGCTAATACTGAGTTTAGCGAGAAACACGAAGTCAGTAATACTTGCGAGAAACGCAAGATGCCTCAGCCCTGCGTAAATCACGAAGACAAATGGCAAATTGTCGTTAATTGTAAAAATCGCGCTAAACGCGAAGTTACGACTTGTAATAATCACAAGAATAAGCCAGCGTACAGGAATTTTATTCCACGCGGAGCTAATATTCCAGAAGAGGAACTTCTGAAGAAACGCCAAGCCAGCGTAAAATGCGAGGCTAGCGTAGCAAAATGCGGAGCTACTCTTCAGGCCCGCGACACAAAACGCGAAGCTAACTTTCAGCTCCGCGCTCCAGAATGCGAAGCAGTCTTTCAGCTCCGCATAGATCAGCCTGAATATCATATCAGAGATGATTGTTACACTAACGGATCAGAATTGGACTCCAGTAATCTCAAGAAACTTCAGTGGGCCCCTCGACCCTCTCAGCAGATGAGTGGACCCCACAACTCCATGACTAAAGTAACCGACCTCAGGGAGTACTTAACCAAGAAGAGAAGTATAGAACAAGTTCAATCCGAGTCTTCTTGTCATTGTCAGCAGTTTATGACAGTAGTGTCCGCTGTAGTGGATAATTATTGCTGCAATAAGAACAGGGTATCGGTGTTTGATCGATTAAACGAGTCGGACAAAAATCCTGCCAAGAAAACAAAAGCTACTCCCGAAAAGAATGGAGAATTGTAACCTCCAATATGGTCGGAAAAGGAAAGAAAGTTTTGAGATGTATAGTGATTCGGAATCAAGTGATGAAGAACCACATCACAACACCCGACTTAAGTCAGGAGCTGTCCCGTCTCGAAACTATAAGAAACTTGCAAAAGGTTCTTATGACGACGACAGCGATAATTCGGCTATAGCTTCACCTCATTCCTCTGCATCATCTCGACTACAGAAATCAACATCACACATGGCGGATAAATCAGATGACATTGATCAAAGATTTGAAGCCCAGGAAAAGATGATTCGAGAGCAACAAAGGACAATTGAAGATCTTAGAATGATGCTCTCGAAAGTAGTCGAAAATACTCAGAAGATTGTTGAGGATAACGCTAAGAAAGAGAAAGAAACCTTGTTCAACAAGCTGAACGAGGAAGATAAAGAAGAAAAAGCCCACTCAGCACATGAGGACGAGGACAAATATTCTTTTCATGATCCACATGAAGAGAAAATTGAGAAATTACAAAGTCAACTCGAAGCGCTAATGCATAAAAAAGAGTTGAAAGAATCGGGGGTCTCAAGACCATATCCACCTGAATGGGATATGATACCATATCCTCAGAAATATAAACCGCTCAAGCTGGAGCCGTATGACGGGAAAGAGTCTCCCAGTCAACACATTTATTACTTCTTATTCCAAGCAGGATATTTGATGGGCAATGACCCAATAATGACCAAGATATTTACAAGTACTTTGTGAGGGCCTGCTTTTACTTGGTTTATGCAGCTACCCCCAGGTACTATTAATCTTGGTTTGATGTTGAGAAACTATTTCTCTCACGTTTCTTTGAGGATGATACCGAGATTACGGTTTCTTCCCTCCTTGCAACTAAACAAGGGGAACAAGAAACAGTAAAAGATTTCACAGAAAGGTTCCGGGAGAAGTCCGTGCATTGCAAACACAGAATGGTCCAGGAAACTCTAGTCGAGACATGTCGACATAATATTAAGACTAATGTGCTCCTAAAAATGGGGGCCGTAGAGTCTAAAACATGGATAGATTTGCTCAAGTAAGGAGAACAAGCCGAGGACTTGATTCGTCGAGTTGAAGAGTCTCATGGATCAAGAAATACTGGAAATAATAGGCCATACGCCCAAAATAACAATAAAAATAAAGGCAAAGTGGCAATGGCATCAGAGGCGGCTCCACAAAAAACAAATCATCCTCCAAGCCCAAAGCCCCAAAATCAGAAGGGCACAAGGCAAAATAGGCCTCAACAGGAGAGGACCTATACTTTTAAGGCGAAACAGACGCCAATACTTTTCCATCTCCTTTTGAGGAAGGAAATGTTGAAACTTCCGGAGAATAGAAAACCGGAGGACGTTGGTAAGACCAACGACCCCAACTATTGTCTCTATTACCGGAATATTGGGCACCCTACTAGGGATTGTTACTCTCTAAAGAACAGAATCCAAGCACTGATAGAAGCTGGAGTTCTGACGCTTAAAGAGGAACAAAAGAAAGTCACTGCCAATATGGCAACCATAGTGGTTAGAACCCATGAGTTCCCCGCAGAGGTGACCCCAATTCCAAAGGGGAAGTTGGTTACAAAGAACCATGTACTGCACAATAAGGCTCAAGAAGGACTTGTCCCCGTAACAACCCAAAAGGGAGAAGTTATGTGGGTCCACCCTGATTTACTATAGGATGAGCAGTGGACTACCACATGGGGTCAAGGGAAAAAGCGGACTGTCAATGCCATTTCCATAGAGATAAAGGAAGAATATATAGTTTCGGCAACCTTCACAGATTTTAAAGAAGAGCCCGAAACAATGGCCAACCATCAAGATGGGGCAGGCCCTTCCGGTACTCGATCTGGGAAAACATATCTCAAGGACTACACCAGAGTAGATCCGAAAGATATATATACAGAACTCGCCAAACCTGCAAAACAGAAGGGGCTTCGCTTCCAGAAGAATCCTGTAGAGATGAAGGAGCCAAGGAGACTACCTTCAAATTCGATATAATAGCTCAGTTGGCAAATATTCCAGCTCGAATAACGCTGTACGAGTTGTTACGATTATCAAAATCAACTCGCGAGGCGTTGAGAGAGGCCATGGCAGACTCTGAGTCATTCTTAGCTCAGATCGTCGAGCCGGCCGATGAGGAACAGAACTCTTGCCCCAGCTGTCATCAAGTAAGGAGGCAGGTCCTACAAATTACCTTCTCTCCGGAGGATATGCAGGTAAGGAATATAAAGCATAATAGGCCTTTATATTTTATCGGATATGTCGGATCCACCAAGGTGGAACGCATTCAAATCGATCCGGGATCTGCACTAAGTATTGTTCCCAGAAGGTTAATGCAACTATTGGGAATATCTCCTCATCGTTTGATGCCTGCGAACACTACTATCTACGGATTCAATGCTAACAACAGTCGTCCTCTTGGCAAAATCCGACTGCGGTGCCAAATTAGAGATTTAAAGATGGAGGTTACATGCTACGTTATAGACGCAGATACGTCTTATAACATCTTGCTGGGGCGACCTTGGATACATGCATATATGATAGTCCCGTCGACTCTCCACCAATGTATGAAGTACTGTGACGAATAAGGAGAAGTCCGGACAATAGTTACAGATAGGCAACCATTCAAGGGACTAGAGAATTACTTCACGGACGCCAGGCTCTACAAACCGGTCCAGAGGTCCCGTGTGACGATCGCAGCAGGCTTCAAAAGCCCGATGACAGCGGCAATGAAACCGACACGGAGTACGAGTCTCCCGAAGATAACAATGGGGGTGATTATGAAATCAACCCTCACAGATTTTAATTTTGATAATAATGTAGCTGATGTAGTAGAAAGTGAGTGGATTATCAATGAAAATATAAAGTTAGTCTATGAGCCTGCTATAGCTACTGAATCTGAACCCTCTTGTACTTCTACTGAAGTAGATGGCCTATCCGAACTTGAAGTTCTGGTGGCATACCATTTGCCACTTAGGTCATCCCTCCTCTCTCGGTCTAAAATAATTAAGGGAAAAGGTCACTTCTTTGAAGTGCCTCCTCGACAAAGGTCCCAAAAGTCAATCATGTTCGGCAGAGTAATTACGTTACCTCGACAAAGACAAAGCAGTGAAAGTGATGAACAAATATCACCTCAATTTTACTTATATGAACAGAAATCCCGGCAAATGATGGAGAAAATGGGTTATAATTTTACCCAGAAACTGGGATTAAACTTTAGAAAAGCGCGACGGAATCTTATACCCTCGTTTAGACCGAGAGGAAAGAGCCCAGATTATTATCAAAAGATTCGCAGGGGGTTGGGCTATATATCTACTCCTCCCTCATCACCATCCGGACAAGAAGAAAGTTCTCCGGCCGATGATGAATCACCTCCACTTGATCATGTGGCGCTTGGTTTCAATCTTTGACAGCCAATATGGTTTCAGCCGCACTAGAAAGCGACGAGGAACCAATTGATGTTCAAGATGATTCCTGGGCTAAGCATATGGACACTCTCTGGGACGTCCGCTTTGAACAGCGTGACCCGCCCACAGAAGATAAGCTAGTACAAATCAACATGGGAACAGAAGAAAACCCAAAACCTATCTTCATAAGCAACACGCTAACTCCCTTGGAAAATGAGGAACTTATATCTCTTATCAAAGAGTATATAGACGTGTTCGCATGGAGTTATGAAGACATGCCCGGGCTTGACTCTCAAATTGCCACACACCGGTTAAATATTAAAGAAGATGTCAAACCGGTTAAATAACAGCAAAGGCGTTTTCGACCGGAATTGATGGAGGCAATAGTTGCCAAGGTCAACAAGCTTATAAAATCGGGATT
Source organism: Dracaena cambodiana (assembly GCA_036321105.1). Taxonomy (NCBI): domain Eukaryota; kingdom Viridiplantae; phylum Streptophyta; class Magnoliopsida; order Asparagales; family Asparagaceae; genus Dracaena; species Dracaena cambodiana. The sequence goes on along the minus strand of JAYEPQ010000016.1, from coordinate 1,228,728 downwards.
CATCCGTGAAGAGCAACATCCTGATTGGGTGGCTAACATAGTGCCGGTTCAAAAGAAGAACGGTAAAATCCGGATATGCATTAATTTTCGAGATCTGAACGCTGCATGTCCTAAGGATGAATTTCCACTCCCCATCACCGATGTGATGATTGATAATACTTGCGGTTATGAGAGGATGTCTTTTATGGATGGCTTCTCAGGCTATAACCAGATTAAAATGCACCCAGATGATGAAAAGCACACAGCTTTCAGAACGCCGCTGGGGGTATACTGTTATACGGTGATGCCTTTCGGATTAAAGAATGCCAGTGCCACCTACCAACGTGCGATGAGTGTCATATTCAAGGAACACCTGCGCAAAACGGTGGAGTGCTATGTGGATGACTTAGCGGTCAAAAGCAGAAACAAAGAAGATCATTTGCATGACTTAAGGACATCTTCGATCTTATGCGAAAACACCATCTGAAGATGAATCCCACTAAGTCTTTCATGGGGGTGTCCAGTGGGAAATTTCTTGGATTCATAATAACCTCAAAAGGAATTTTCCTTGATCCCGAAAAGGTAAAAGCAATTACTGAAATGCCACCGCCCCGCAATCTTAAGGAATTAAGGGGGTTACAAGGAAAGTTAGCCTATATCCGACGCTTCATCTCTAATTTATCAGGGCGATACCAACCGTTCTCTAGACTCATGAAGAAGGGGGTTTCTTTCGTATGGGATGAGGCATGTCAACAGGCGTTTGACGATCTCAAAGAATATCTCACCAAACCTCATGTTCTTATGGCACCGATCCCTGCCATTTCTTATATATGTAAGGGCCATGGATGATGCTTTAGGAGCATTACTTGCTCAATATAATGAGCACGGCCATGAACACGCCCTTTATTATTTAAGCAGGACATTGATCGGAGCCGAGCGACGGTATACCCCGATTGAAAAAGAATGTTTAGCCCTAGTGTTAGCTATTCAGAAAATGCGACATTATCTTTCAGGGCAAACAATTCATGTCATCTCACGGGTTAACCCCTTGAAAATTCTGATGACAAAACCGGGATCCTTAAACGGCCGATTGGCAAAATGGGCATTATTGCTATCGCCATATGATATACACTTCGTCCTTCAAAAAGCCATGAAGGGACAGGCGATCGCCGATTTCCTAGCAGATCATCCAATCTGGTCCAATTACAAACAGACGTCAGAGGTCAACACAGTTAGCAAGAAACAACCATGACAAATGTTCTTTGATGGTGCTGCCAGACGATCTGCTGCTGGAGTGGGGGTTGTGCTGATATCTCCACATAAACATATATTGCATAACGGTTACTCATTAACAGAACCGTCACGAATAATGTGGCGGAATACAACGCGCTCATTATCGGCCTAAAAATGGCTCTGCAACTGGGAGTGAACTATCTAGAGGCGTATGGAGATTCTAAGCTTATCGTCAACCAGATGACGAGTGAGTATGAAGTCAGACATGAAGCCCTCATCCCTTACCATCAGCTAGCCATCGAACTAGCAGGGTATTTTGAGCAATTATATATATATCATATATCTCGAAATGAGAACGTTTATGCAGATGCTCTTGCCGCATTAGCTGCAACATTGGCAATCCCGCCAGGTGAGGCTAAAAGCATCACTATTGGTAGCAGAAAACTCCTCCACCCAGATACGGTATTCCAAACCAAAGAGGTATGCCAGACAGGCTTAAATCTGGAACCTCGTGATTGGCGATTTCCATTTGTGGATTATGCTTTACATGGGATGTTGCCAGAAGATCCAAAGGAAGCCACCTCGATAAGGAGGAAGGCTCAGAGATTTTATTATGACCATAAGTTTCAGACTTTATATAGAAAGTCAAGAGATGGTCTGCTGCTACGCTACATATCAAAAGCAAAAGCAGAAGTGCTGAGAGAAATACATGATGGAGTATGTGGAGCTCATCAGCCCGGTCCAAAACTCGGAGACCGGATAAGAAGGCTGGGATACTACTGGCTGAAGATGATTACAGAGGCAATGGCATACGCTAAATGGTGTCATGCATGCCAAGTGCATGCCAATTTTATTCATCAACCCCCAGAATACTTACACAATACCATTGCTAGTTGGCCATTTGAGGCATGGGGAATGGATATTGTGGGGCCAATAACTCCCCCGTCGTCCAGAGGACATCGGTTTATTTTTACAATAACCGATTATTTTTCAAGATGGGCCGAAGTCGTGCCCATGAGAGAGGTGAAAACGACAGATATGATTAAGTTCATCAAGCATCATATCATTTACCGTTTTGGCGTCCCCCGAAGGATCATTCATGATAATGGACCGCAATTCATCAGCCAGGGATTCTCAAGATTCTGTGATAAGTTCAGAATTAAAGATATTGCTTCAACGCCATATAACCCCGTGGCAAATGGGTTAGCCGAAACTTTCAACAAGACAATCATTAAACTCCGTTGGAAGTTTGTCTCTTCCAACAAAAGGGACTAGGATAAAAAGCTGGGAGAGTGTTTGTGGGCTTATCGCACCACCGTTCGCACCCCGACAAAAGTTACCCCGTTCTCCTTCGTTTATGCAAGTCAAGCCGTCTTACCTCTTGAAATTCAGATACCATCTTTGAGAGTGGCCTTAGCCACAAAGATGATGACAGAAGAGCGCCATCAACAAAGATTGCAAGAATTAGGGGCATTAGATGAAAAACGTCTCAAGGCTCAATAACAAATTGAGTTGTATCAAGCCCGAATCTCGCAAACGTTCAATAAGAACGTTAAACCAAGGACCTTTAAAAAAGGAGACTTGGTTCTGGCTATTAAAAGGCCAATGATTCTAACCCACAAGACTAAGGGTAAATTTGAACCCAAGTGGGAAGGACCGTTTGTTGTGGAGACAGTATACTCTAGTGGAGCCTATCGCTTAATGAATCAAAATGGCGATAGAATGATGATGCCGATCAACGGTAAATTTCTGAAGAAATACTATGCCTAAACTAAACCAGAATGATGACAGAGTAACTATCACATCTGGTTCAGATCCCAAGGAGTATAACCATCCACTTGTTCAAGTTACGCAGATGAGCACTTGAATTTCTTACTAGGCATGCGCAATTAGGCGCCTCTGCCGAACTGATGATCCTGACCCGGTCATCTTAGTGTGTGCAGTTCAAGTTACGCATGAGAGTCTTGAACGCCTCCACTTGTTCAAGTTACGCAGATGAGCACTTGAACTTCTTCCTTAAAGCTAGGCATGCGCAATTAGGCGCCCTTGCCGAAACCTGATGATCTTGACCCGGTCATCTTTGGTGTGTGCAGTTCAAGTTACGCATGAGAGCCTTGAACCGCCTCCACTTGTTCAAGTTACGCAGATGAGCACCTGAACTTCTTCCTTAAATCTAGGCATGCGCAATTAGGCGCCTCTGCCGAACTGATGATCCTGACCCGATCATCCTGGTATGTGCAGTTCAAGTTACGCATGAGAGTCTTGAACCACCTCCAACGGAACTCTAGGCATGCGCAATTAGGCGCCTCTGCCGAAATTTGGTGATCCTTACCCGATTACCTCGGTATTAGCAGTCTAAGTTACGCAAATGAACCTTGGACTATTTTACCTAAAACAACTAAATCATTTTGATGACAAGTTATCTGTTGTGCAAACAAATTTGGTAGCCGACAGGTAAAAAAATCAAAAGATTACCTTTATTCATCAATGAAGAATGAAGTTACAAAAAGTTCTCTCTTTTATTACAAGTTCTTATTACAAAAAAGAATGAAGAATAGAAGAAACTTATGGATCTCTTAGAAGCCTCAACTTATTCGTCGTCTCGTCAATTATTCGACGACGAGTCTCCTCTACAGAGTGTTGAGCCTGCTGGCGTAAATCATCGTCATTTATTGCCAGTTGCTCGGCCAACCGCTGGCAAGATTCTTCAATAGTGCGGCTTCTTATTTCGCCTTCTTGTTCAAGTTGTCCTCGTTGGAGGAGCAACTCTTCCCGTTTCTTAACGGATTCCCCTAACCGAGACTCACTGGCTTCCATAATAGTTCGAGCCTTAGCAATGGTCTCTCTGGCTCTAAGGATGGCGACCTGACTCCCCTCAATTTCAAAATCCACCATCTCTAACCCCCTGAGGATTGATTCTTGACTGGCTCGTAGTTCTGCCAACTCCCGAGACCAGACTTACTCTTGGCGCCTTAATTCCTCTTGACGAGCCACTAACTCTACCCGGAGATGCACCGATTCAATCTCAGTGATCACTCCCACATCCGCTTGGCGAATTGTGTTTAGCGTATTCACCTGCTCTTCTAAGGCTTCAAGGCGGGCCCGATAGGGAGCTACTCGGTCACGTCCCCCAATCCTTTCAATATTATCCAGATAACTGGACAACATTGGATGTCGAAGATTAAAGAAGTCTCTTCCGTCTAGGATCATCCCGATGCACCTCCTTAGTAGCCGCAAAAACTCATTTACACTGTGGTTAAAGAATTCTTCAAGAGGGTCCATAATATCTGGGTTTAAAGCAGGCAGCACTAAGGAAGATGTTGCTGGGGAAGGAATAGCGTCCGTTGGAGTCAAAGAGGAAGAAGCCCGTTCCTGTACCAGATTCATAACATGCGGGGCCAGTAAAGCCAAAATGGACTTGGCAGAACTAGGAACCCGAGGAGAAGCGTCATTAGTACAGATCACTCGGGCAGCGCCACCAGCAGGGGTAGATGATGGTGTGTCTTCACCCGAAACTCCTCCCGTGAGAGAAGTGGCTTCGAATGAGAACCTCATATTTTCTTCATCTCCCATTGGCAGATGACTTGGAGCTGGAGGGATCGCAGATGTCTCAACAGCCATTATTGTTGATGATGTTAATACTGCTAGCTGAGGAGCAGAGGGCACACCGACAGCCACTGGAAAAGTTTCTTCAGAGCAGACCCCGGGTGTGGGAGACGGCAGACTTGGGGATGGCGTAGCTTCTCTTGCTGCAGCCTTGACAACCACCTCTGTCCTATCATCACTCCCGAGTTCATCTATTGGGGGGACTGAAGAAGGAACAGAGGGAGGAGTTGTCGTAAAGTAGTCTACATCAAATTCATTTGCAGAACTACCTAATCCACCCACTGAGCCAGTCGTGCCAGAATAATCCACCCTCTCCTCAGACTCTCCCCTGGTAGTCGAATGCATCGGCGAGTGGGGCTGACCACCTGCAAAAAGCAAATAAATAGTGTTACATATAATGATGAAGTGAATGATGGACAGAAAATAGAATATAAAACTCATACCAGGAGATACAAGTCCAGTTGTCGGACTTGAAGGGGGGCCATCGTTGTTTCCAGAAGCACACCCGTTTCGCTACCCAGTGGTTGCGTCGCAGGGTATTCAACAGATTCTGCAGTTGGGAGAGTTGGAGCTTCAGCAGCACTTGGAGCGGGTCTACTCTCCTCTGCCCACGCCGGAGGCAGGGATGAGGCTAATAAGTCTGAAGCAAACTTGGCCGCCGCCTCTTAAGGGACTAAGAGGGTCCCCGGGGCTAGTTTTTGCTTTTTCTTCGTCGGTTCGCCTCTTGCAGGTCCACGACGTTTTACAGTCGGACTCCGGGGATGGGGAATCAAGTCTTGAGTAGCACCGCCAGCATCAGCATCATCCCCATCATTGTCATCATCATCAGAGTCGTCAACATCTGATGGATCGACCGCTGCGCCAAGAAATTCGTCCATTCCTTTCACTCTTATTCTTTTAGCTCCCTTACGGTTGAAATAAAAGGCCTCTATTTCCTTACAACAACTCCGGTTGATGGAAAATTAGGCACGTCAGCGTTTGCGATACTATACCACGTGCAGAAGCTAAGAGTCATGGCTAACTCTGGCGACTTCTGAGGCATGAGGAATTCAGCTCTGGTTCCATCAGCTACAAAGTGGAACCAGCCGCGGTAGTGCAGACTAATGGGCCGGGCCTGGCCCGGCCAGGCCGTGCCGTGCCACCGGCACGGCACGGTGGCCGTGGGGCCGGCCCGCCGGCACGGCACGGCAGGCCCGTGCCGTGCCCGGGCCGAGGCGGGCCGGCCCGATTTTTTTTTTAAAAAAAAAAAAAAAAAGGGGGGGGGAGGGAAAGTTATATCATATTATATGATAAAAACCTTTGTTATATTATATATAATCAAATTACATTTATGTAATTACTCTATAAATCTCTTTAGAAATTATACAAAGCCCGAAGAGAGGGGAGAGGACCCTAACCGTCACCCTCAACTTGTTCTTAATATATTTTCTAAGAGATTTATAAGTTAAAAAAAAAATTGAAAATACATGAATATCCTTACAAATTTAAATACTTTTAATCAATCTTCATTTTCTACCGGTAAACCTAAGATCTCTAGTACATCTTCTTTATTAGTCAAGCCTTGTTCCATGTATTCTGCGTAACCAATCCTTCAAGCAGACATACATCTCCAATGTGTCCGACGCCATTGAGGTTCTCAAGTACGTGAGCACTCTACCACCTGCGCTAAAAGCAGACTCCGATGCTACAGTAGACACTGGAGGAGTTAGTAGATCACGGGTCATGTTGGAAAGCACGGGATATGTTTTTTCCTGTGATTTCCACCATGCCAAAATATCAAAGGATTCATACTTTTCAGGAGATGCGTTATCTTCATAGCTAGCTCTCTCTAAATAATAATGTAATTCATTAAAATATGTATTACTTTGTCTTGACTTTTTTCTGTTAAATAGAGATGATATTATTGGATTACGAATTTTCCTAGTAGATGGTTCTTTTGTAGTTTGTGTTGGCACACCATACATATCTTCATAAGTTTTATACATAATATCTAAACATGTTTTAATATCATTAAGTAAATTCCTCACATTATTTTCATAAGACATATTTGTATAAAATAAATCTATTAATATTTCAAGTCCATCTAACTTGCAACGGGGATCCATAATAGTTGTAAAATATATTAAGTATGGAAAATCTTTAAAATATTTATTAAATTTAATTTCCATAGGTCGAACAATACTTTCAAGTATATAGTGGTTTCTACATTCATTAAAAATCGAAGTAATTTCGGTTAAATAATATAATGCAATGTGTGTAGTTGGGTAATAACTTCCTGACAGTACTCTAGATGCATCTTCAAATTTGCCTAAAAACTTAGAAATGCAATGCAACTGGTGCCATTCATTATTATCTAAACTATACATTGGTGTCTCCATTTCATTAAAAGCATTTATTACATTTTTATACTCAATAGCTATGTTTAACATTTTATATGTAGAATTCCATCTTGTTCTAACATCTATAGGTACAATTCTAGGTGATATTTTCATATTTTTACATATTTGTTTAAATATTTGTCTTCTTGGCCCACTATCTTTAATAAAAAGTAATGTATACCTAAGTTTCATTAGTGAATCATTTACTATTTTTAATCCATCTTGAACGCATAAGTTTAGTATGTGGCAAATACACCTAACGTGGAATAATTTTCCATCTAGAATTGGTTTTGTATAATTTTTAAGAATTCTAATTGCGGCCGTATTTTCAGAAGCATTATCCAAAGAAATGGTAAATATTTTATTGTCTATTCCAAAAGCTGAAAATACATTTAGCATGGTTTGTGATAAATTTTGTGCATTGTGAGGAAATTCGAATACCCTAAACCCTATTATTCTTTTCTGTATGCACCATTCTTGATCTATATAGTGTGCCGTCATTCATAAATAATGAGTCATATTTCTAGCTTCTCAACTATCTGCAGTTATTGCAACTCTAAAAATTAAAGAAGAAAAAATAGCTATTAAAGTGTCCCTCTGCTCTTTATATAGTTTGAACATATCAGATGTACATGTTGAACGTGGGACTTTTTTAAATTCATCAGTAAATGTTGATTTACAAAATCTTTCAAATCTTGGATTTTCTGAAAAAGTAAATGGTTGTTTGTCATGTATTATAAATCTTGCTAAATTTTCTCTTGTTTTAATTGTATCATATTTACGTATACCTAATGTCCACCTAATGTGCTTATTTGTGTTTGATGTGGTACATTTGGTGGGTGATTTTTTTCTACGTATCTTTTAAGATGACCCGTTCTGCTACCTACAGGAAACGAATAAATTTTATGACAGTGTTTACACTTAGCTTTCCTAACATTGTTTTCTGTTATTTTTTCAAAATGTTTCCATATGTCTGATCTAACAGCCCTAGTAGATGCGGTAGTTTGTGTTTCGGGTATACTTGTATTAGTTGTTTCTTCCTGAGATACAAAAAATGGTACTTGAGGAGGTTGTTCTAAGGGTTGACATAGATTTTGGTATTCTTCATCAGTTAAAAAGGGAGTAAAAGAACCAGTGGCTTGAGAGCAAGAAGCGCCAGACGAGTGTGGATCCATTTTAATAAAATCCCAAAAAAACTAATTAAAATTCTCAAAAAAACTTAAAATTATAAATACCTAGTTAGAGAGATGAAGCTGGAAACCGAAATAGCGAAACAAACCTTGCTTCAATGAGAAAATGTAACGCCCCCCTTTTTGGGGCTACTTCCCAAAACGGAGGACGCTACTTTTTACTTGCACTAGACAACCCAACAGTCACAGGATCTTGGAATAACCGTAACTACTGCCACAATCAGGTGAATAAATAACATGTCTGAGACTGAAATGTCAAGAATTCATTACATAAAATGGCACACTGCTTTAAATATGAATACAAGAGAAGCAAAGAGAAAAGCAGTGCCCAGATAAAAGAAAATACGAACAATATATGAGAGATTCTTCGGAAAGTACTTCACTACTTAATATTGCTCGGTCTGACCGATGAAGTACGGATCCTCAGTCGGGGCAGGTTCTCCTTCTTGGTCCTCTAAACCTAGGTTTAGAAACCTAGGGGATTAAACCCAGCAAGTAACACCAGAAAAATATATGTGTACTAGTACAGTACTAAAGATATAAATGAATAAAATGCTTTCATTGGGAAATAGCAATTAAATCATGATAGCAATGAACAGTCACATGAAGAAAATATAACAGCAAGATTATATATGTCATTTACAAATAACATGTAAATATCATGTAAAGATGCATATTTTGTAAAGATGTCAAGTCTAAATCAAGTCTTTGTTAGCATTTGAAAATAAATTAACATTTGAAACTTGAATGATTTGTTAGCATTTTGAAACTAAATGATGGATAGGATAGTGCGCAGTTTCCTGTATTGTACAAGTGCCCGTACATACCCGGGACCCGGCCTCAGACCCATGGCGCTGAACCAGGACGTACCGCTAGGTACTCAAGACAAGCTCCGTACTGTGAAGCAGTAACGGACATCACCCTTTTGGGGATTCATGTATCAGACGGTGTGCTGCTGCAGCTCAGCACTTAATTCAAGAAGTTAGTTAACATGATCCTTGTACAATACAAGTTCTTATCCATCATTGAGCTTCCCCAATCCCATGTCAAGAATGCATGATATATATGAATTAACGAAATACAGAACTTGTCAAGTCAATAATTCAAGAATCAATTTCAGGATCATGTACACATGTTTCACAAGGTATTTCATGTCATGTGATCAAGATACAAGAAATTTGTTATCATGTTCCCATAAATGATTATGCTCATCATGTATCAATTATTTAATTAATTCATGTATTGTACAATTCATGCAAGAATCATATAATACAATATATCATTAACAATTATCACACTCTATGCATCATTTATCCATTATATAGTTTCTCACATCCTGAATTCATATGATAATTTCATTTGTTCATTTTCCCTTTCCCTTCTTCAATTGTCTTTCAATTCATAGACTTGCATTTTCATGTAATATCATAGCACATGATTTGTAATGTCAAAGCACATAATTTGTAACATGATGAATCAAATATCCGTATCATCTCAATAATCTCAGTGTACAGTCATATCACCAATTAATTCAATAATCTGGTGCAGTTCTCAATTCCAATCAATACCCAATTCGTAAACAAAGTGCACCATGTAATAATAGAAAATTATTTCTAAACCCAAACGTATGGACTTGTTTAATTTCCAGGTTCAACCACGTATTATTTATATATTTTTCTTTTGATAAATTTTCATTTAACTTCCAAGCCAAATTCATCAATTATTTTAAATCCAAATCCAATTTTACAAGTCCAAGTCCACTTTCTCAAGTCCAAGCCCAATGATTCAAGTATCTTTATTTCTCTTTTAACTTCCAGGCCCAAATTTATCTTCTATTTCTTTTCCTTTACTCTCTCCATTTTTTTTCTCTCTTTCTTTTTCTTTTTCTTTTTCTTTCTCTTTAGCCCAGCCCATTATTACTCTTCTATATCATTTTGTCTTCATTCAACTTTTCTCTCTTTATCCAATAAAATCACCTAAGGCTATTTCCCTGCATATAAACTTTCTCTTTATCCAATGAAATCACCTAAACCTGAATGAAGCCCATGCAATTACTTAAGCCCTCATATCTTTATTTAATTTCATTTTCCTTTTCTTTCTTTTTCTTTTGTCCAGCCCAATCCCAAGCCCATGATGTCTCTCCCTCTTTTTCTTTTATTTTATTTTTTATTTCTTCTGGACTGGGCCAGGCCCATCTTCATTTTTCTTTTCCTTTCATCTTGGCCCAGCCCATTTCTTCAATTTTCCTCTCTTTCTTCCTTAACCGAGCCCATACAATTACCATGCAAAAATACCCAAGCTATGAATTGAATACCCATGCAAAAATACCCAAGCTTTTCTTTCTATCTTTCTTTTTCATTTTTGCATGGATTGCATAGAATTGCATGCAGTGGAATTATTTTTGCACGTATACAAATATGAATTAAAATTAAATAAAGAAATGAACGGAAATATATTAGCATTACTTGCATATAAAATCAAATATAACAATACTTGTATGTATCAAAATTGACTCAATGGTCTAGTTTAAATTCTCAATATTAATCATGAAAATAAATCATGCATGTAAATATACAATAAGGAAGGAACAAAAATAGCAGTGTTACTTGCCTCGGTTTGATCTCGAATATTCGGTTCGAATCCTCGATACGGTTTGATTTCTCTCTTTTCTTTTATTTATTTATTTATTTTTTATTTTCTTTTTTTCTCTTTCAGCAAGAGTATGAGAGGGAGAGAAGAGATTAGGGAGAGGGAGATTAGGGTTAAGAATGAGGGATTAGGGTTAAGAATGAGGGATTAGGGAGAGGGAGAGGGTTTATATAGGAGATTTATTAGATTTAATTATTCTTAACCTCAATTATCATCTCAATTATCATCTCAATTATCATTCCACCGCCCATGATCACCGCCCCACCTTCTCATTCCACCGGCCCACGATCATAATAATGGAGGTGTGCTCACTTAGCAGGTGGGTATATTGAGTAATTACCAATTTATTTAATATTTTATTATTTACAGTTTCGGTCAATGTTTTTCAAATATTACCAAATTTATGCAGGACGTAGTAGTCGACGAGAGGAGTACTGGAAAATTATCCGTTTGTTATTTCGATATCTGGAATAAATGAATCGAAATTCTGAAGTAATTAGAAAAGAGAATTATTAGTTAAAGTATGAAATTATTACTAATCTTTCCTTAATTAATTATTCACCTTCAATTATTGAGCCCACCGTCCAAATTAATTATTCACCGTCAAAATTATTGAGCCATCCACCGTCCATACCTAATTGTGTGCTCACTTAGTATGTGGGCGCATTGAGTAATTATTAATTTATTTAATATATATATATATTTTTTTTCTCTTAAAACAAATCTCTAAAAATCATAAATATTACAAAACTAATAATCGTGAAGACTGAATGTCATTTGAGTTTGTGAATTTAAAGTTACGTTGACTGAAGATAATTTCGGTGTCTAAATTTGACTTCGGTTGACTTATTCAGCACAACTGGTCTCAAGAGAGCAATATAAGTAGATCGAATTTCGGGGTGTTACATCCTACCCACCTAATAAAAAAATTTCGTCCTCGAAATTTAATTGATGTATTTGATCATGGGAAAATATATATATATTTATCCTGATGTCTTTCTCAAGCTCCCAAACTAAATCTCTTGGTGATTGTATATCTTATAAGAACTAATAATGTTACTTTATCATTCAAGACTTCTCCCATCGGTTCATAATTTTTTAAATATTGCTTCTCATATTTTAAGCATGATCTGAAGTCTACTTTTTATAGATTCACTATTTTGTACTTCTAGCTAAGTGCTTTATCATTTATAATATATAACATAATTATGAACAATTTTCATTTTTTTTTTTTTTTTTTTTTTTTTTTTTTTTTTTTTTTAGTGTTCATTTCCAAGGTCCTATTACATATTGTAATCGACTCTAGAAATAAAAATTAATCTGAATTATTATAATATCGATGTAACAAGACTTCGAATGGTAGGGACACAAGATAAGAAATGAATTCATGACTAGTTAAAAAATCCAATCACATACAACGATCTTATTAAGTGACTGCAATTGCTGACGTCAGAGAATATCTCCCTACAATTGCCTCGCTGACTCAATAAGATTTCTGATGTATAAAGGTTCAAGTCATGAATCATATTATGATAATATTCAGATAGAAGATACAAAATATCAAATGTGAATGATCAACAAAAAGTAATGGAATAGGACGATCATTTGGAAAGATAATTTTAACTTGAGTAACAAGATATAATGCCATATTCTGGTTTGATAAAATGTATCTTTTCTGTTAATAATACTGGAGCTCCCCAAGGCTAAACACTAGATCTTACAAAATCCAATTTCAATAACTCGTCCACTTGCCACTTGACTTCTTTTAATTTCTATGATTCTCATTTGAAACCAAACTAATTCAGCTCCAGGGCTAACGTCAATAGTGGATTCTACAGCTCTTACTAATGGTAATCCAGATATCTCTTCAGGAAATATATTTAAGAATTCTGATACTACTGAGATCATTCCTTCTTCTACAACCTATTACTGCATGGAAGGTACTCAACTAATCCATACCTAAGATAACATCATATCCTTCTCTGTTGATAACTAACAAGTTGGCATAAAATTCTCTTTGCTTAATCACTAAGAGACATAGCTTATATTCCTTATTAGTTGTGATATTACCGTTTCCAGTCTTAATGTTCCACCCCGCAGTTAAGATTGCAAAATTAATAGAATTGCGGGAAACAAACACAGTGTGAAGCTCCAGAATCAAATAGAGTAGTTGCTGGTGTATTGCCATCTAAAATCGTACCTGCCACGACTCCCGCAGTGATTTGAATTTTCCCCACATTCATCAGCTTAACTTATCATTTCCTCCTTGGGTGTTGGCATGAGTTTGTTGTTGGGTTTCCAAAGGTCCTTTCTGATCTGGTCCTGAAATCTTCTGGGTTGATATGTTTGTCGGTCTGTCCTTTGCCTGAAATGGGACCTTAGCTTTTGCCGACTGTTGAGTTTTTGGGCAATCTCTCAACCGATGACTAGGGGATCCGCACACCAGACACAACCCTTGAGCTCTTCTACACATTTTCTTGATATGTCCCGGTTTATGACAATAATTACAGATTACTAGACCTTGATTCAACATCACCTGCTTCTTTGCTGGTGTGTCATCAAATTTCCTAGCCGATGGATTTGCTTCTTGCCTATATGACCCTTTAAATGCCACTGACCTCTTATTCTCCACCCTTAGAAAGTTCACCATTTTGATTCTCTTTTGTTTTTGGCACTGCAATATCCTTTTTAATATCATTATTGTGGTTTGTTGTGTTTGTGCTACCCTTTGTACCATATTTCTAAGCTCAGACTCTTCACTTGTTGGATTTGGGCTTGCGCTAGTAGAAGATTGGGTCGTCATCATTCTGTGACGGACCAAGGAAGATTAATCAGATGGAGTTTCAAGATAGATATTCCAAATGAATTAGATCAATAAAATAGGCACGATACTAGATCTGATAGGAATCAAGAAATAAGAAATAATTACGAATAAGTCACAGACATGTTCTTATGTGGCAGTAATCCTATGGTCTTCCACCTAAACCTAGGCTCTGATACCACCCTGTAACGCCCCCCTTTTTGGGGCTACTTCCCAAAACGGAGGACGCTACTTTTTACTTGCACTAGACAACCCAACAGTCACAGGATCTTGGAATAACCGTAACTACTGCCACAATCAGGTGAATAAATAACATGTCTGAGACTGAAATGTCAAGAATTCATTACATAAAATGGCACACTGCTTTAAATATGAATACAAGAGAAGCAAAGAGAAAAGCAGTGCCCAGATAAAAGAAAATACGAACAATATATGAGAGATTCTTCGGAAAGTACTTCACTACTTAATATTGCTCGGTCTGACCGATGAAGTACGGATCCTCAGTCGGGGCAGGTTCTCCTTCTTGGTCCTCTAAACCTAGGTTTAGAAACCTAGGGGATTAAACCCAGCAAGTAACACCAGAAAAATATATGTGTACTAGTACAGTACTAAAGATATAAATGAATAAAATGCTTTCATTGGGAAATAGCAATTAAATCATGATAGCAATGAACAGTCACATGAAGAAAATATAACAGCAAGATTATATATGTCATTTACAAATAACATGTAAATATCATGTAAAGATGCATATTTTGTAAAGATGTCAAGTCTAAATCAAGTCTTTGTTAGCATTTGAAAATAAATTAACATTTGAAACTTGAATGATTTGTTAGCATTTTGAAACTAAATGATGGATAGGATAGTGCGCAGTTTCCTGTATTGTACAAGTGCCCGTACATACCCGGGACCCGGCCTCAGACCCATGGCGCTGAACCAGGACGTACCGCTAGGTACTCAAGACAAGCTCCGTACTGTGAAGCAGTAACGGACATCACCCTTTTGGGGATTCATGTATCAGACGGTGTGCTGCTGCAGCTCAGCACTTAATTCAAGAAGTTAGTTAACATGATCCTTGTACAATACAAGTTCTTATCCATCATTGAGCTTCCCCAATCCCATGTCAAGAATGCATGATATATATGAATTAACGAAATACAGAACTTGTCAAGTCAATAATTCAAGAATCAATTTCAGGATCATGTACACATGTTTCACAAGGTATTTCATGTCATGTGATCAAGATACAAGAAATTTGTTATCATGTTCCCATAAATGATTATGCTCATCATGTATCAATTATTTAATTAATTCATGTATTGTACAATTCATGCAAGAATCATATAATACAATATATCATTAACAATTATCACACTCTATGCATCATTTATCCATTATATAGTTTCTCACATCCTGAATTCATATGATAATTTCATTTGTTCATTTTCCCTTTCCCTTCTTCAATTGTCTTTCAATTCATAGACTTGCATTTTCATGTAATATCATAGCACATGATTTGTAATGTCAAAGCACATAATTTGTAACATGATGAATCAAATATCCGTATCATCTCAATAATCTCAGTGTACAGTCATATCACCAATTAATTCAATAATCTGGTGCAGTTCTCAATTCCAATCAATACCCAATTCGTAAACAAAGTGCACCATGTAATAATAGAAAATTATTTCTAAACCCAAACGTATGGACTTGTTTAATTTCCAGGTTCAACCACGTATTATTTATATATTTTTCTTTTGATAAATTTTCATTTAACTTCCAAGCCAAATTCATCAATTATTTTAAATCCAAATCCAATTTTACAAGTCCAAGTCCACTTTCTCAAGTCCAAGCCCAATGATTCAAGTATCTTTATTTCTCTTTTAACTTCCAGGCCCAAATTTATCTTCTATTTCTTTTCCTTTACTCTCTCCATTTTTTTTCTCTCTTTCTTTTTCTTTTTCTTTTTCTTTCTCTTTAGCCCAGCCCATTATTACTCTTCTATATCATTTTGTCTTCATTCAACTTTTCTCTCTTTATCCAATAAAATCACCTAAGGCTATTTCCCTGCATATAAACTTTCTCTTTATCCAATGAAATCACCTAAACCTGAATGAAGCCCATGCAATTACTTAAGCCCTCATATCTTTATTTAATTTCATTTTCCTTTTCTTTCTTTTTCTTTTGTCCAGCCCAATCCCAAGCCCATGATGTCTCTCCCTCTTTTTCTTTTATTTTATTTTTTATTTCTTCTGGACTGGGCCAGGCCCATCTTCATTTTTCTTTTCCTTTCATCTTGGCCCAGCCCATTTCTTCAATTTTCCTCTCTTTCTTCCTTAACCGAGCCCATACAATTACCATGCAAAAATACCCAAGCTATGAATTGAATACCCATGCAAAAATACCCAAGCTTTTCTTTCTATCTTTCTTTTTCATTTTTGCATGGATTGCATAGAATTGCATGCAGTGGAATTATTTTTGCACGTATACAAATATGAATTAAAATTAAATAAAGAAATGAACGGAAATATATTAGCATTACTTGCATATAAAATCAAATATAACAATACTTGTATGTATCAAAATTGACTCAATGGTCTAGTTTAAATTCTCAATATTAATCATGAAAATAAATCATGCATGTAAATATACAATAAGGAAGGAACAAAAATAGCAGTGTTACTTGCCTCGGTTTGATCTCGAATATTCGGTTCGAATCCTCGATACGGTTTGATTTCTCTCTTTTCTTTTATTTATTTATTTATTTTTTATTTTCTTTTTTTCTCTTTCAGCAAGAGTATGAGAGGGAGAGAAGAGATTAGGGAGAGGGAGATTAGGGTTAAGAATGAGGGATTAGGGTTAAGAATGAGGGATTAGGGAGAGGGAGAGGGTTTATATAGGAGATTTATTAGATTTAATTATTCTTAACCTCAATTATCATCTCAATTATCATCTCAATTATCATTCCACCGCCCATGATCACCGCCCCACCTTCTCATTCCACCGGCCCACGATCATAATAATGGAGGTGTGCTCACTTAGCAGGTGGGTATATTGAGTAATTACCAATTTATTTAATATTTTATTATTTACAGTTTCGGTCAATGTTTTTCAAATATTACCAAATTTATGCAGGACGTAGTAGTCGACGAGAGGAGTACTGGAAAATTATCCGTTTGTTATTTCGATATCTGGAATAAATGAATCGAAATTCTGAAGTAATTAGAAAAGAGAATTATTAGTTAAAGTATGAAATTATTACTAATCTTTCCTTAATTAATTATTCACCTTCAATTATTGAGCCCACCGTCCAAATTAATTATTCACCGTCAAAATTATTGAGCCATCCACCGTCCATACCTAATTGTGTGCTCACTTAGTATGTGGGCGCATTGAGTAATTATTAATTTATTTAATATATATATATATTTTTTTTCTCTTAAAACAAATCTCTAAAAATCATAAATATTACAAAACTAATAATCGTGAAGACTGAATGTCATTTGAGTTTGTGAATTTAAAGTTACGTTGACTGAAGATAATTTCGGTGTCTAAATTTGACTTCGGTTGACTTATTCAGCACAACTGGTCTCAAGAGAGCAATATAAGTAGATCGAATTTCGGGGTGTTACAGAAAACTTGCTTGGATCTTGTTTGGGAGACTTGCTTGCTTGAGACTTCTTGATCACTTGATTGAAACTTGCTACTTCTTTTGCTTGAGACTTCTTGAGAAATAAAGATTTTAGGAGATTTTTTAGAATGAATTTAGTGTATAAGAATGATGAGTGGTAATAGAAGAGATATTGAGGTATTTATAGATGAAGAGAAAGGTTTAATTTGTAAAAAGAATTTACAAAACACCCCCCCAACAGCTATTTTGACCGTTAGGGGAGAAATCTGCAAATTTTTTTTGCAAAAAACTCTCCAACGGCTATAAAAATAGCCATTGGGGGGTTATTTGCAAAAAACAAATTGCAGATTCCCCCCCAAACGGTCAAAAACTCCCCAACGGTCAAAAAAAAAACAAAAAAAAAAGAAAAGGCGTGCCGGCCCGTGCCTGGCACGTGCCAGGCACGGCCCGGGCACGGCCCGGGCCGAGGCGGCGGGCCGCCCGGCCCGTTAGTCACCCCTAAGCCGCGGGCGCCCTCGTACAAGTTCCCTTCATAAGCCAGATCCTTGTTCGGGTTACCCACATAAAGTTGGGAATATCCAAACTGGCAGGCGAAGCGGCTTGGAGTGTATGGTTCAACATAACACTTGGTGTCTTGACGATACACCAAGTGCCGGGTCGGATATTAAGGAGCCACCAGAATACTCCTGAAGATAAAACGATAAAATTGTATGCTCCCAAAGTATCCTTGAACTTCGACCCATATTTCCCACCAGGAAAATCCGGAAAACATCGGAAGATCTCGTAATTTTGGTGATGGCGGAGTATCTTCCGGATTTGCGACATATAATGACTTTTCCATGTAGAACGTTCATATAGCTCCACAAGGAGAGGCTTGTCAGCAGAGTGGTGTTCGGCAGCACTCATTAAAGAGGGGCAGTGCATAACGAGCTACGCCATCAGATAAGTGTAAGGCATCTCCACCCTGGAGTTTGGAGCCTTCGCCTTGGCAGTCTCTTTTGACTTGCCTTTTCCTTGCCCTTTTCCCTTGTCGGCAGAAATAAAATCATTACAGAGTTCTCGCAATCCCCTCTGTAGGTTGCACACCATCGCGGGAAGGAGTCCGAAGGGTCGGCCGTATGCAAGAAGAACTGCAGGATATACCACGTTCATTGCAATTGCCTCCTTCGGCAGAGACGGCACGACGCATCTCTTTAACCATAATATCAGGAACCCAGCGATGAGACCTTTGTTGGATATGGGGAACTGAGCTTGGTAGTGGAAACTCTTAAAGACTGTGCCAGGGTTGAATCCGCCTTCGTTGGATTCAGCAGTATAAAATATAACACGAGTCTTAGCGATACGGCGATCGATCTCCTTGATATCAATAGGGGCATAGCCATGAACTATTGCTGAACTATCTTTGGAGTTTAAGTTGGCAAAAAGGTAATCGGCCCATTTCTTGTGACCAATACCCTGATTACGCACACCTGCCATGTCGGCACATATACGGTAATGACACATCATCTCCCAGTAAGTGTTGAAGATGCGCTCGTCCCCCATCTTCAGCATATTCAATTCTTCGGTGGTGGAGATATACTCTTCATACGGGACTTCCCCCATTGACAATCCGGACACTTCAAACATCTCGTGGAGAGCAAGTCCCAGCTCACCCACTGGTGTAAAGAAAGTGTCAGTCTCAGGGTTGTATATCTCCAGGAGACCGAAAAAGTGATAGGCACTCTGAGGAATCCCGAATTGAACATTTCTGATAGTTTTGAATAAACCAATTTCTCTCAGAGCTGGTTCATGGGAATCTAGCATGTATTGGACAAGGCGGGCCCACCACATATTGCCGGAAGAATAGACCCAGTCAGGCATCCTGAAATCATTAGCTGGATATTGGCCTCCTTGCGCCATGAACTCGCTTAGGAAAGTTTGTGCGCGAATTAGGACCTCTCCTACTAGGTGCTCCTTAGTGATTCTTCCAGGTAGCAACCCAGTGATACATCTTGTGGGACCATCTTGGTAAGCCCCGTGTGTACCCAATTTGCCCGTAGGGACACAATCATATTCCTGATTCAGCCCCCACTCCAATTCACGGTGCATGGCTAGCCTTTGAAGATAGACTAGAGGGTAGCTACGCTCCATCCTGGGCAGAAACATCAGCAAATCACCAGATTGGTGAAGCCACATGCTCTCCTCTTTAAAGAGGATCTGGTCTGATTTCCCCATTGCATCTCCAAAAAGGAACGCTGGTTTCTCCAACATTTCCCGGTTCATAATTTCAAGGGGAGCATCCGTTATAATCTCCCGTGCAGTAGCAGAGCTGTATCTGATCAGCTTCTCCGTGCGCTATCTCAAATCAGGCGTTGTCGCTCCTCGGAATTACAAGAAACTTTTAAAAGGATTCTGTGATGACGACAGCGACAATTCAGCTATAACTTCCCCACAATCTTATACATCTTTCCGGCCACGAAAATCAACGTCATATGTAGTGGACAGGTCTGATGACATTGACCAGAGGATAGAAACCCAAAAGCAGATGATTCGAGATCAGCAAAAGGCCATTAATGACCTCAAATTAATGCTTCTAAAAGTGATCGAAAATACCCAGAAGATAGTATATGATAAGGCTAAAATTTCTTCAGAACCGCCACCTAAGACAAATGAAGAAACTAAAGAGGAAAAGGCTTATTCGATACATGAGGATGATGACAAATACTCTTTCCATGATCCTCATGGAGAAAAGATCGAGAAATTGCAAAGCCAACTAGATGCCCTAATGCACAAGAAAGAATTAAAAGAATCGGGGGTTTCAAGACCATACCCGTCTGAATGAGATTTGGCACCGTATCCCGAAAAGTATAAACCGTTCAAGTTGGAGCCATATGACGGGAGAGAATCTCCCAGTCAGCATATCTATTACTTCTTATCGCAGGCAGCTCATCTAATGGGAAATGATCCCATAATGACCAAAGTATTTGCGAGCACCCTGCGAGGGCCTGCTTTTACATGGTTTATGCAGTTGCCCCCAGAAACCATAAACACATTGTATGATGTCAAGAAACAGTTCTTGGCACATTTCTTTGAGGATGATACCGAAATATCGGTTCATTCTCTCCTTGCGACGAAACAAGGGGAACAAGAAACGGTAAAAGACTTTATAGAACGCTTCAGGGAAAAGTCTGTGTATTGTAGACACAGTATGACCCAGGAAACCCTGGTAGAAACCTGCAAGCATAACTTCAGGACTGGCGTGCTGATAAGAATGGTAGCTGTAGAGTCCAAAACTTGGAAAGATCTGCTAAGGCAGGGAGAGCAGGCGGAAGATATAATTCACCGGATTAAGGAATCTCGTAGCACGAGAAACTCTACCAATAACATGCCATATCCACATAATCCCAAAAATAAAGGGAAAGCTGTGATAGCGTCAGTTGCAGATCTGAAACCAAGACTTCAGAATCCGAGAGGTGCAGGTCAGAATAGGCCTCGACAAAATAGAACTTATACGTTCAAGACGGAGCAGACAGGTACTCTATTCCATCTCCTCCTTAGAAAGAGCATGTTGAAGCTTCCGGAAAATGAAAAACCGGAAGACGCTGGTAAAACCAACGATCCTAACTATTACCTGTACCATCGGAATGTCGGGCACCCAACTAAGGATTGCTATCCTCTTAAGAACCGGATTCAGGCATTGATAGAAGCCGGGATTCTCACACTTAAAGAGGAACAGAAGACAGTTTTTGCAAATATGACAACTTTGGTATTTGGAACCAATAAGTTTCCTGCTAGAGCAACCCCTGTACTGTAGGGAAGCCGATATCAACACCAAGTATGGGCAGCCCGCACTTGCAATCTAGCCCCTTGGGTATGCTCTGAACCACAGCTGCGATCGAATCATCCTCATTGGTTAACAGTCGGATTTGGCTGGGGGTGCTAAAAATATTGACGATGATAAATATCATATTGTTTCCGCTACTTTTACTAGCCATTGGAATGGCTAATTGGGTGCTATAAATAAAAATATTTTATTGCCCAATGCTATTAAAGCAGAGGGAAGAGGAGATCAAGTTCCTCGCCAACCCTATCATACCGAGGGTAAAAGTATGAAATTAATTATCCAATGCTGTTAAAGTAAAGGGAAGAGGAGATTAAGTTCCTTACCAACCCTATCATACTGGGGGTAAAAGTATGAATCAACTACTCAATGCTGTTAAAAGCAAATGAAAAAGAAAATTAATTCCTCGATAACTCATCATGCTGAGGGGAATAGCATGGCTAGCCCAACGCAAACGATGGTTGGTAAAGACTAATCAAATCCGTTGATAGCTGGGGGTTTGCTAAAAATCCCGTGGACCTGTCATGTTAAACTCTTACTTTTGACAGTATGATTTGGATTATTCTCATCCCCGTTCAAGTTACGCGTGAGAGCACATAGACGAGGCATGTACAATTAGGCGCCTCAACCGAAATCTGATGATCATGACCCGATCATCTTAGCGTGTGCAGTTCAAGTTATGCATGAGAGCCTTGAACCGCCTCCATCAAAGTTTCAAGCATGTGCGATTAGGCACCTCTGCCGAATTTCTTGATCACCAAATTAAAGATCCAAAGTATTTCAAAATTTGCTAAGTTCTAAGCCATTTTGAAAACTTTGGAGGGAGTTCTGTTGGCAGTGAAAATTTCTAAGTAAATAGAGTTTTCCATAACAGAACGCGGAACTAACTCAGTAGCTCCGCGTTTTGCTATTTTAACCTCGCGTTTGAGCAAAACGCGGAACTAATCCATAACTTCGCGTTCTGATGAATTTAGATCCGCGTTAACTCCGCGTGAACAGATTTCATTAGAATTTCAAATTGATTGTGATTGAGATTTGGACTTATCCAATATCCAAATTGAGTCCAATCAGAATCCTAAATTGATTGTGATTAAGATTTGGGTTTATCCAATACCCAAATTGAGTCCAATCAGAATTCCAAATCAAGAGATTTAAATCAATATTAAATATTTGATTAGAATCCTTGATGAATACAAAAAACCTTATTTCATATTCCTATGGAAATCTTTATTCCTATTCCTATGGAAATCTTTATTCTTATTCCTATGGAAACTCTCATAACCGCTAAAGTCTATAAATACCCTCTTTGAGAAGACTTTAGGGAGAATCGATCAATAATAGATCAATCCATATATGATCATCAATCTTTAAGAGGTCTTCTTTTTTTCGGCGTATCTGGTATTCTTCTTCTTCTTTTCGGCATCTTGGAGAGTTCAAGTTACGCATAGAGCCTTGAATTCGTGAAAGACCAGAGAAGATCATCTACAGTCGGCCGTTACCTTCAAGAGAGAAGAGTTCGATGTTCGATCGTGCAAAGGAACTGCTCGACAGATCCCATCGCCACATAGATCCCACACATCATTGTAAAAGAGAGAGATTGAAATATAAAATTCTCTCGTTTGTTCTTTTTATCTTGTTCACTTTCATTATAATCTAAGTTGTATTCAATGGAAGGAAGCAAAACTTTTGCGACGAACAATCGCGAATCTCGATTTTTAGATTCGCGAACCTGTTCTGTTGTCACTGGGTCGCGAATCTCGATCTTTAGGTTCGCGGATCTACTGAGTTGCGGATCTCCAACCCTAAATTTGCGGATCTGCTTTGTTTTCCATAATTTTTCGCCGACATCCGGTTCTACTACAATGCGGAACTCCAGACAGTGTACAGGAAATTTTATGATGGAATTTTACTTCGCTGTCTTTCTAACCGCGAAGCTCAAAAAGTACTCGAAGAAACTCATGCTGGCATCTGCAGAGCACACCAGCCAGGGCACTCTGGGATAGAATCCGAATGATTAGTTATTACTGGCCTAAGACGATGACAGGAGCGGTTAACTACGCCAAGAAGTGTAGGGCCTGCCAAATACATGCAGACTTTATGCATCATGCTCCAGAATATCTCTACCCAACGACTACATCGTGGATGTTTGAGCAATGGGGTATGGACATTTTCGAGCCAATTTCTCTGCCATCAACAAGAGGACA
Source organism: Dracaena cambodiana (assembly GCA_036321105.1). Classification (NCBI taxonomy): domain Eukaryota; kingdom Viridiplantae; phylum Streptophyta; class Magnoliopsida; order Asparagales; family Asparagaceae; genus Dracaena; species Dracaena cambodiana. The sequence goes on along the minus strand of JAYEPQ010000016.1, from coordinate 1,205,217 downwards.
TCGGTTCATTTTAACCAAAACGGATTACTTTTTGAAATGGACTAAAGCCGTTTCCCTAATCGAAGTAAAGTCATCGGATGTTATCAAATTCATCAAACACCATGTGCTTTATCGCTTCGGAGTGCCCAAGAGAATCATTCATGATAACGGGTCTCAGTTCATGAGCCAAGTATATTCTAGATTCTGCAATAAGTACAGGATCGAAGATGTAGCTTCGTCACCATATTACCCTGCAGTCAATGGTCTAGCAGAATCTTTCAATAAGACCATTGTAAAACTTCTCAAAAAGTTTGTGTCATCCAATCAAAGGGATTGGGATGAGAAGCTCGGAGAATGTCTGTGGACATATCGCACCACAGTCCGAACCCCCACTAATGCCACGCCCTTTTCTTTGGTATATGGGTCAGAAGTAGTCTTGCCTTTAGAAATTCAAATTCCATCGTTGCGAGTCACGTTAACAACTAGAATGACGTAAGAAGAAAGACATCAGTAAAGACTAAAAGAATTAGAAGCCTTGGACGATAAGCGCTTGGAAGCTCAACAGAGTATTGAACTATACCAGGCGCGAATCTCCAGAACTTTTAACAAAAAGGCCAAACGAAGAACTTTCAAGAATGGTGATTTGGTCCTGTCAGTCAGAAGACCGATCATAACTAGCAAAAAGCCTAGAGGAAAGTTTCAGCCGAAGACTACAGATCCGAAATCTTTTCTCTTATGAAAAATACATGAGACCTTCCAAGGCCCTAGAGGTATTAGAAGCAATTACGAGCCCATCGGGTCTGGGTCATTGTTAAGGAGAATGACTACGGTTATCTCCTGCAGCCAAGTCAAATCTCTGTTAAAAAGGAAGAAAAGAAGAAAGAGGATGATATTAATTAAAAGAAGAAGTTTACCTTAATTAAGGAAAATGACTATGGTCAGAAGAATCTTTTCGGTGGAACACCGTGCTGAATTGATACAGTCTGGAGGTCTTATAACATGCCAACTCCTATCCATCATTTCAGTTGGAGAAGAAGAAAATATGGCTGCACGAATAAATCAACTACAAAAGAAAGGATGAGAAGATAAGGGAGAAGAAATTTTCTCTCGTTAGAATGATCTTCCATAGAAGAAGCCATGCATCTTATATAGACAGTCTGGTTGGGAAAAGATAAAGTCGAAACCTTCGGTTCAGATCTCAACAGAATTTATTACTGTTGCAAGGGACGTTTAGATCTTACAGTCTGGAGATCTCGTCATTAATAAAGATGTACAACGCTTGGGATTCCACGCCCGACGGCTTCATTCCAAGGCTCGCAGAAGTCTCTACAAATTCTGAGGAGTTTTTGGTCATCCCGCGAACTTCCGGGCACAACATCGCGAACTTAAACTCGCAATCCTCGGATGTCAAGATCGCGAATGTAGTATGAATTTTGTTAATATGCGAACTTCCGGATGTATAGTCACAAATTTGATAAAGACTCATGAAAGTCACATGACAGATACACAGATACCAGAGTTTTACGAAGACTCGCAAATTTCAGACATAAGATGGCGGGTTTGTTGCAAATCTTCGAAGACAAATGCAAGGTCATACCTTAGAAATACAAAATCAAGTTCAAGTTCTCTACATAAGCAAGGAGTCATACCATGCACAATAAATGTCAGGGGAATCACTACAAAAAGAAGGAGCAACAGAGAATCACAAAAAAAGAAATAATAAGCTTTTACAGTTCAATGATTCAAAAGAGCTTTTATTTTCTCCTCAGCATCATCAATGTCTTGCTGAATGACCTCATAAGCTTGGACAGTGGCTTGGAGACGCAATTTCTCGTCACTGGCGATAACATTCTATGCTGCAGCAGCCTCTAGCATATCCAATTCAGCTTGTACCACCTAAAGATCTCTGGTTGTATTGTCCTGCTGTCGCGATAAGTTGGTGAGATTCCTCATTGACTCATCACGTTCCTTGGTGATCTTGACCAAGAAAGCTTGAGCTCTGACAATAGACTCTTCGGTCCTGACAATAACCTAGTCATGGTCCTTGACAATTGAAGCAGCGGCCTCCACTTGAAGAACTAGAGACTGACGGTCTAATTGACCCTTTTCTAATGAGACTTTGCAAGCGCTGACTTTCTCCTGGGTCTCCTTCTAGAACCTAAGTTGTTCCTCTTTCAATTTCTGAAAAATGGCTTCAATTGCCTCAGATTTGTCGGCACTTTTGGCCTTCGAAAAGAATTCGACATGCTTTTGAAGTTGAGCTATCATAAGCCTAAAAGGAGTAGCTTTCTCTTCTCCGCAAATGCTGACAATACCAGTCAAATAAATATTGAGAACATTGGCAAGCGAAGCAAAAGAAGCCCCCTTCAGTAACTTGTCAATACAACGATCAATGAAGTGGAGGAAAGTTTACACTGTATCCTTTAATAAATTAACTTCAAAAACATCAACCTCTGCATGAGAGGGATCAACACTGGCTGGGGCAAAGACGGTTTGGACCGTACTCTGCTGCACAGAGGCAACAATGCCAACATCAAGAGGAACAGGACCTCTGGAGGCTTCAGCAGAGCTACTAGCTGCAACATTCTGAACCAAAATATTGGCCGGAGCAGCTATGGCGGAAACCGTGCACATAGTAGTCTCGGGAATTATTACCTCCATAGTGTCAACAACAGAAGTGGTAATCTCAGTCACCTCATCAGCGTCAGCTTTCGCGATGGTGTCATCTGGCGGAGTTACCTTCACGTCCATGCACTCTAAATCTGGAGTCAAAACTGGAGCTGGCAAAAAGGAAAAAGTTGATTGTTGAATGTTACGGTATCATTCAATAATAACAGAATTGTTAAAGAAAAAAGATGCAAACCTAAAGGTTGAACACTGGATTCTCCAGGTCCGTACACCTCAAGTCCGAACACTTTAGGCCCGTATACCTCGGTCCGAACATCTTCGCTCAAATAGACGTACGTACCATGGTCCAATGGAGAGGTTGAAGATCGAAGATCTTCACTACTGACATCATAGTCATCTCCCCAGTCATCCTGATCTCCTGAAAGAGGTGCTACTTTTGGAGAACCTGATACGCGGATCTCCCCAATTATTTGTACTTCATTATCCGCGGAAGCGTGATAAATGAGGGCTGCAGGATCCTCTTGTACAGTGGAAGAAGCCCCTACTTCAACAGTGACCTGGTGGGTGAGAGTCGCAGGATCCTCTTGAGTAGCGGGAGTAGGATCGCTGCGAATAATAGGTTCTTGACTCCGACGCCTCTTAAGGGAGTGGAGAGTTAAAGATGAGTCGTCTTCATCTTCCTCAGGTTCCTCCGCGAGGTTCTCAGAAACCAAACTGGGTGCCGCAGTGCCGGCTCCTGATGGGGTGTCCTGTGGATCAACATCCTGCGGATTGGAAGGCAAATCACTAAGACGCCTTAGTCTCTTCCGCTTATGCAAAAGTTTCTTGGGAGCAGACTGCGGTTGAGGAGAAGCCTTCTTCAAGGTTGGGAGCGGAGAAATATCAAGGGAGGCAGGTTGAGTTGATAAAGTCAATGTGTTATTATCCTCCTCCCCTTGTTGAGTCGCCGGTTCCAACTCACCAAAGGCACTTTCTGCCCCGAAGTCTTCCATCCCTGCCACTTTTGTGCTGTCAGCCTTCTTCTTTTGAGCATACCAAGCTCTGATCTTCCTCAGACAGGTATGATTTACACTGAAGTTCTGGGGAGCAGAATTAGCATCCGCGAACCACTTACATAAACTGAAAGTTATATTCGAGTTCGGGGTCTTAAGTGGAAGATCGAATCTAGCCTGGGTTCCACCTGCGACGAAATGAAACCAAGCTTGAGCTCCTTCGAAGGCATTCCCAACAAAACTCATTTCCCTATTGGGATTACCAACATAAAGCTAATCATACCCGAACTGTCGAGCAAAACGGTTCAGGTAGTAAGGCTCTATATAGTAATGGTTCTCCAAACGAAGAACCAAATGTCCTGGGCGGATGCTTATCAACCACCAGAAGCACCCCAGAGACAGAACAGTGAATTTATCAGCACCAGCTATGTCTGCAAATTCCTCGCCGTACCCAGCATTGGGAAAGTACGAAAAATATCTAAATAATTCAAAATTCGCGAAGTGACGGAGGGTCTTGCGGATCGCAGCCATGTAGCCCTCTCTCCATTGCGACCTCTCATAGTGCTGCACTTTTGGAGCATTTAAGTCTATCTGCGAATCAGCAGGACTCATCAAAGTGGGGTAATGTAAAACTAATCAAGCCATAAAATAGGTATAAGGGAGTTTTACGTGCGGATTGGGAGTCTTAATGACTGGATCTCCTTTCTTCCTCTGCTCCTTCTTCACGTTACAGAATTTATCAGCCAATCTCCTCAGTCCACTTTGAATACTGCACACCATCGCAGGTAGCAGGCTGAGCTGCCTGCCAAATGCAAGTAGGACGGCTGGGTATACGGCCCTGACGGGTATGTTTTCCTGCGAAGGAATAATACACTTTTTCAACCATACCATCAAGTAGCCCGCCATGAAGGCCGGATCAAATAAAGGTTGAAGAGCCTGGTAGTGAAAGCTTTCAAAGGACATTCCAGCCTTGAAAACGTCCTCATCAGATTCGGCGACGTAATCGTCTATCCCGAAACTTGCGATTCTTCTCTCAACATCCTTTTCAGAAGCTGGAGGAAGGCGAGTGAAATTAAGATTACTCTTAGAAAAGTTGGGCAAAAGATATTGCAACCACTTCTTCGGCTTCAAATTGCGGCTGCCGGACATGTGGGTGCAAATATGGTAGTGGCAGAGCAGCTCCCAATAAGTATTATAGACCAAAGAGTCATGGGCCTTTAGCAGATGGAGTTCTTCTCCAGGAGGGATGTACTTTTCATATGGGATATATCCCATGGGTAGTCCCGAAATTTCATACATCTCGTGAAGGGCGAAACCCAATTCACCGTGAGAGCAAAAGATTGTACAAGTATCAGGATTGTACAGTTCCAGTAAAGCAAAAAAATAGAACCTACTAGCAGGAATGTCGTGCTGAACAGCCCTGATAGCGCGATACAACTTCACATGACGAAGCTGCTCTCTGAAAGTTTTTAGAAAGAAGTCAGTCAAGACTGCCCACTCTCATTTTAAAGAGCAGTGAACCCATCCAAGGGGACAAAAATCTTGAACAGAAAACTCTCCTTGTGCATTGGCGAATCGGTGCAAGAAAGTCTGTGCGACTATGGGTATTTCGCCTCCAGGGAAGTCATGTTTAAGCAATCTCGGGAGCAATCCACAAAAGTGTTTCCCAGTAGAACGGGGAAAAGCACCTTGAGAGTTAAATCCTCCTAATAAGATGTCGTCCTGCGGCTTGTTTATTGCCAGTCCATTCATCTGGGCACAGAAAGGGATTGGAGGAATAAGAATGGGTAGGACCTCTCCATGTTGGGGAGAAACAAGTAGCGGCCCTCAACTTTACGAAACCACTTGCAATCTCCATCTTCCAAACCGCTATCGGGCACCGAAACATGGTCCCCGAATAAAAAGGCGGGTTTATGTAGCAAGGATCGATCATCTCCTTCAAAAGATGCATTGGTTATCAGTTCTCGCAATATTGAGCGAGTAGGATGAAGAATTTTATTTTCCTTCTCTTAACTATCAGATGCTGTATAATGTGGAAAAACTTGACAAAATCTGAACTCTTTCTTCCCGTCATAGCCATCCGAGTATCTGAAGTAATGGTCCTTAGGCCAATGAGTCAAAGTATAATCAACTGTAAAAAGAGACATTCAGATTCAAGACAAAAAATTTAAGAAAGGGATTACCTTTCGAAAGTTATTATTATTACCTACAATCAAGGGTTCCTGTAGAATCACCATCGAACTGGAGGTTGCTTGAGGGTCTTGATGACCACTGGCAGCAGCACCGGAGGAGGAAGCTTTCTACGGCATTTTTTGCAAATTAAGGAAATCCTTCACGAGTAGGATCGAAAGTTAAAGAAGGTTGAAGATGAGAAGTCTTAAGAACTGGCCTACCACAACCCTCCTCATTTATCCTGACTTGGGACAGGCAGTGTATAGCACTGCCGGAGTTAATGGATATATCTACATACTAGAAAAAAATAAATTGTGCACTATATTATCAATAATTCATATCAATATTTTACGTATCGGCCGATACTGATGCATAGAACAAATATCATATCAGATTTTGAAGTATTCGATATGGCATATACCCTATAATATCAATATATATTTTGACAATATTGTTGATCAATATTTTACTATATCTCCAGTATAGTGGATATGATATGACTGATATTGTGCCATAACTTATACTGACTCTAAACTTTTAAATCTTCATTTGAACGGATATGTCTACTTACCAAAAAATATAAGTTGTTTCATTATCAATGATTCAAATCAGTATTTTACGTATTGGCCATACTGATACGTAGAACAAATAATGTACTAGATTTTAAAATATCCAATACGACATATACCCTATAACATCAATACCTATTTCGACAATATTTACCATATCTCTGATATGTTGGATATAATATGGTTGATATTGTGGTATAACCTATACTGACTCTAAGATTTTAAACCTTAGATTGAATGAATATATCTACGTACTAGAAAATATAAGTTGTGCACTTCATTATCAATGATTCAGATCAGTATTTTATGTATCAGTCGATATTGATACGTAGAACAAATATCACACTAGATTTTGAAGTATTCGATACGACATATCAATACCAGTTTCGACAATATTGTGATCAATATCTGATATGTTGGATATGATACAACTGATATTGTGCCATAACCTATACTGATTAGATTTTAAACTTTCCTTTGAACGTGTTTATCTTCGTACACTTCATTGTCAATGATTCATATCAGTATTTTACGTATCGGCTGATACTAATACGTAGAGCAAATATTATACCAGATCTTGAAGTACCCGATACGGTATATACCCTATAACATCAGTACCTGTTTTGACAATATTATGGATTGATATTTTACTATGTCTCCAATATGGTGGATATGATACAGTTGATATCATATCGTAATCTTTACTGACTCTAACATTTTAAATCTTCATTTAAATGGGTATATCTACATACTAGAAAAATAAGTTGTGCACTATATTATCAACAATTCAGATCAATATTTTACGTATCAGTCGATATGGATACGTAGAACAAATATCATATCAAAGTATCCGACATATACCGTATAATATTAGTACCTGTTTTGACAATATTAGGAATCAATATGTTACCATATTTCACATATGGTGATATGATACGGCTGATATTGTGTCATAACTCATACTGACTCTAAGATTTTAAACATTCATTTGAACGGGTATGTCTACCTACTAGAAAATATAAGTTATGAATTTCATTATCAATGATTCATATTAGTATTTTACGTATCGACCAATACTGATACGTGGAGTAAATAACATACCTGATTTTGAAGTATCCCATACGACATATACCCTATAACATCAATATCTATTTCGACAATATTGCAGGTCGATATTTTACCTTATCTCATATATGTTAGATATGATATGGCTGATATTGTGTTATAACCTATTCTGACTTAAGGATTTTAAACCTTACTTTGAATGGGTATATCTACGTACTAGAAAATATAAGTTGTGAATTTCATTATCATTGATTTAGATCAGTATTTTGTGTATCGGCCAATACTGATAAGTAAAATAAATATCACACTAGATCTTGAAGTATTTGATATAACATATACCCTATAACATCAATACATGTTTCCACAATATTGCATACTGATATTTTTACCATATTTCCGATATGTTGGATATGATGCGGCTGATATTGTGCCATAACCTATACTTATTCTCATATTTTTAAACTTTCATTTGAACGGGTATATCTACGTATTAAAAAATATAAGTTATGCACTTCATTATCAATGATTCATATTAGTATTTTAAGTATTGGCCGATACTGATACGTAGAACAAATATCATACTAGATCTTGAAATACCCGATATGGCATATACACTATAACATTAGTACATATTTTGACAGTATTGCGGATCGATATTTTACCATATTTCCAATATGGTTGATATGATACGGCTGATATTGTGCCGTAACCTATACTGACTCTAAGATTTTAAACCTTCTTTGAACAGGTATAACTACATACTAGAAAAAATTAGTTGTGTATTACATTATTAGTTATACATATCAGTATTTTACGTATCAGCCGATGTTGATACATAGGACAAATATCATATTAAATTTTGAAGTATCCGATATAGTATATACCCTATAACGTCAGTACCTATTTTGATTATATTATGATCAATATTTTATCATATCTCTCATATGATAGATATGATATGGCTGATATTGTGCCATAATCTATATTGACTCTTAGATTTTAAACCTTCGTTTAAACGGATGTATCTACATCTTAGAAAATATAAGTTGTGCACTTCATCATAAATGATTCAGATTAATATTTTACGATCAGTCCATACTGATACGTAGAACAAATATCACATTTGATCTTGAATTATCCGATATGGCATATATGCTATAACATCAATACCTATTTGACAATATTGCAGATCGATATTTATCGTATCTTCGATATGGTGGATATGATATGGCTCATATTGTGCCATAACTTATACTGACTCTAAGATTTTAAAATTTCGTTTGAACAATATATTTTTGTACTAGAAAATATAAGTTGTGTACTTCATTGTCAATTATTCATATTAGTATTTTAGAAAATTTGCGGTCATCTCATCCAAATCGATACCAACTTGCAAGATTTTAAACCTAGGAGTAAAGGTTATAGGATTACCTGCTAGAAAACATAAGCTACTGCACACTTTATTCTCAACTTTGATACAGTATCTCAAATTTCAATATTATTCACGTCCATGCATCTTGAAACTTACATATCCAAAATTTCTTTTTCTTACTTTCAACAAGCTTATCATAGCATATATAGTATCATGAATCATATATTTCTAACCACTTAGCTCCATAATGTAGTATCATGCATGATAAGTATATATCTAATCATTGGATAATTGCAAAGGTTCTGAAAGTTCTTGTCCTTTCTCAAAACTGAAAATAAATTGAGAAATGAGAAGAGTTCTGATATTATTATTTTTTTCCTTTTTCTAACAGAAAGACATGCATCATGGATGTAATTGAGATGTAACTCGATGATAGCAGCTGCCAATATTTGTATTTTAAAGGGATTTGCATCGAATTATTGATAATATATTGAGTTTTTGCACCACTTCAGGTTGCTCACTTGTGAATTTGCAATTGTTATTCTTAATAAAATGCTTAATGGTCTTCATTTGTTGTAACCTTGAACTCTTGCAAATATTTGAAATCAATGAGTCCTCACATATAGGTCGGTTCGAAGATATTGCCCATTCTACAGTCGGGTCGGGTGGAGGTCATCATGAGGTTTGCCTCAAATCCAACCTCATCGCCACCCTCATCTGTAAGGGTAAGCAGAGTTCGGTAAAAATCAAAATAACCAGCAGAAACCAACTTGAATAAACAAAGACAAACCGAATCGAAATTATTCGGTCGGTTTTAAGTTTCGAGGTTTGGAACTCAAAACTGAACTGAACCGACCGAATTATCTAAATATTATATATATAAGAAAACACACACATATATATATGAGAATAATATAAATAAACCGACAGCTCACGCAACTTATCTGAGCTGCAGTTCATTTCCACTATTTTAAAAAAAAAATCTTTCGGGTTATGATATCGACCTTCTGGGATTCACTCATATCCAATTTCTTGGGTATTAGTTTTGATTTGGTTATCCATCAAGCTGACACAAAATTAATAATTTCCAACGAATAAAACATTTTGTATTGAAAGGGTAAATAAACTTTAAAATTCATAAAATTTGATCTTAAAGAAATTAATGAGGTAAAAATCCTAATTCTAAAAAAAAAATTGATGAAAAAACATTGGATAACTTTAATTCTTACCGCTAGTTCACGTAAATTTTCCTGAACTGGCGGTTCACCTACAGTAATCCCATATATATATATATATATATATATATATATATATATATATATATATGAGAAAAATGGAAATGAGCTGACAGCTCACGCAAGTTACCTAAGCTGCAGTTCATTTCCACTATCTCCAATAATTTCTTTTAAAAAAATTCTTTTGGATTATGATCTCGACCTCCTAGGGTTCACTCATACCCAATTTCTTAGGTTTTAATTTTGATTTGGTCCTCCATCAAGTTAATACAAAATTAACTGTTTGCAATTAATAAAACATTTTATATGCATTCGATGAAAGGATAAATGAACTCTAAAATTTATGAAATTTAATCTAAAAGAAATTAAGGAAGTAGAGATTGTAATTAAAGAAAAAATTGAAGAAAAATCATTGGATCATTATGGTTTTGTCGCTAGCTCACGTAACTTTTCCTGAGCTGACGGCTTACCTAAAGTAATCCCTATATATATGTGTGTGAAAACACACACATATATAATTGAATACCAATTAGATATAGTTAATATGCTTACTAAAATAATTAAAACTCTAATTTTTAAACAATTTTTATTCAAAACATTGCAATCCAGTAATCTAACCGGATCAAACTTAAATCAGGGGAGTTTCTAGAGGGGCACACCATTTTTCTTAGTGAGCCCACTTAAAAATTTGCTTTTATTTATAATTGCCATTTAAACCTCATCTTCAACCTCTCTATTCTCTCTCTCTCGCATCTCCTCCACCGCCATTACCCTTCCGCCGCTGCTGCCCCTGCTCTCCTCCGCCACTATGGTGGATCTCTCTCTTTTTTATATCTCAACGCTCTCTCCGAATCCTCTCCAAAAAAATTACCAGTTGACTTCTCTCCTCTTTCAATCTCTTTTGAATGAGAGAGGCGAGACCCCCCAAAAGATTGAATTTTTTTCATAAAAAAGAGCTGAAATTGGAATAGAAATACAATCGTTTCTCTTCTCGTTCTCATTCCTCTCCCTTTGAATCGAATCGATCTCGAGGATGTCATCGGAGATCGAAGTGGTGGAAGAGGGGAGAGAGGGCGGAGGAGGGGGAGGGGAGTTGGAGACGGTAAAAGCCCTGAAGATGAATTTGGATTTACTAGTCTCTTTGATCCGGACTGTGATTCGGGACTGTAAGTCCGAATTTACCATAGAGGATTCGGACTGTTTAGTCCGAAACTTATTGCAATATTGGGAGAAAAATAAGGAATGATAGTTTTTGGAATTTTAGATGTGCTCACTAGGTAAAATTCTCTCTGTTCAAAAGAGAGAGGGCTCACTAGGAAAAAAGGTGTGCTCCTTTGGAAATTCCCTAAATCAGTTTACGGACTGTCGTTCCTAGTCCGTTCGGTTTTATAAAAATTTACAAAAAGCGAACCGATACCAACTAATCCTCATCCCACTCATCTACTTCGAGATGAAGGAAACGCTGACGTCCCCCGTGTCTCTGGGTGCAGCGAATACAAGGAGGATTGCTGGTATCTTTCCCCCTCTCACTTTCTCTCTCCTCATATTTATTCAAATCTTTGATCTTTGAATCGCACAAAATATCTCCCTCGCAGTTTGATCTGATTGTTGTTGGGATCTCGTGTAGCTATCGCGGCATGTCGATGCTTGATGCCTTCTTCAAGAAGGGCTTCAACGGGCCAAAGTGGTACGCAATCCTAAAGCAGTCCCTGCCTTTTTTTTAAAAAAAGATTTCGATTTGATTGCCAATTTCTGATTTTGATTGCTGCATGTTGTTCTGCTGATGATTTTGATCGGTGGGTATGTGAGATTTTTGTAAATTGATGGCTGATTTGATAGAATTTAGGGATTATACAGTTGTCTTTTTGAGATGCATGATGATTTGTTGATTTGTTGTAATTAGAGGTTAGGGTTTAAGATGTTCTGCACAAAAAGATTGATTTTTTTTTTTTTTGGGTTTTTTTTTTTTTTTAAATATCAGCAAAACTTTGTTGAAGCTGACGATTCCAAGGATAAAGTTGCTGAGAAACAGAAGAGAGATTCAACTGAAGCAGATGCGCAAAGACATTGCCAAGCTTCTTGAGAACGGGCAAGAAGCAACTGCTCGAATTCGGGTATACTTGGGTTTTGTTTTTGTTTTTCTCGCTTTTATGTGAATCTATAAAAGTTCGATATTTAATGTCTCAAATTATTTGTTACAACTTCTAGGTTGAGCATATTATTCGTGAGGAGAACATGATGGCAGCCCAAGAGATAATTGAGTTGTTCTGCGAACTCATTGCTGTTCGTCTTCCCATTATTGAGACGCAGAGGTAATCAATCTATTCCTAATTCAGCTGTTTTATGCGATTATCATATGATGCTGTCACGGTGTATAAGATGATGTTTGTTTCTTTTTTTTTTTTAATTATAAAAATTGGTGGGAATATCATTTAAACCAAGCTAAGATATGTTGTTCTTCAGGTAGGTAATGTGGTTGTTGTAGCATGTCCATCTAGTATTCGAAGTAGTGTGTTGTAGAAGGGTGATCTTGAATCCATCACTCGGAAGGTTCCCTCTTCCTTTGGCTCGTGAAATTAATCGAATAGCCACAAGTTAAAATTTCAATACCTAAGTGAATTCACTTAAGACCGGACCAATTTCATTCTTTTTTTATTATTGTAATGCGCCAACAGAAGCAGAAAGCGAAACTCCTATGTAATGCTTTATCTGTGATTTTTGATTTATGTATGACATCACATCACTTGCTATGCAATGTAATGATCTCTCTCCTCTTATACCCCAACAAATTCTCTTTTTGACAAGGTTCCCCTTTGTTGGTAGAGCTTGTGGATAGCATCACATCTAGCTTTCTTCTCTCTTGTTTAGTTCTTCTTGCCCATTCGTTAATTTGCATTATGATGGTCAGTATAAAAGGCTTAGTTGTTGTATGATGGTCGGTATCCTGCTTTAGTAATCTTCCTTCCTTAAAGTTAGTGCTCCTTTCATGATTGCCTCGAGGGTGGACAATTGGTCTTCTTCAAATAGCAGTCCCAATTATCAAATCGATGTATATGACTTCACTAAAAGTTCAACTGTTGAGGAGTTCTCTTGTGCTTTTTAAAGTTATGACTAGATAGTGTAGTTCTCTTGTGCTTTTTAAGATTTCATTGCAACAATTTCTAACAACAACAGCTAAGCCTTTTATCCCAAGTATTTGGTGTAGGCTACATGAACCAAAAAAAAATCACGCCGGATCGATCACTTTGATAGTCCTTCTCCATTCATTTTTATCAAGTAATATCTCCTCATTTAAACCTCTAGAAACCATATCTTTTCGTATCACCTCCATTCATGTTTTTTCGGTCTTCCCTTCGTTCTTTTAACTTGTCATACATTGATAAACTCTCATCTTCGAACTGGTGCATTTGTAGGCCTACATTGCACATGACCAAACCATCATAATCAGTTTTCTCGCATCTTCTCATCGATGGGAGCTATACCTAACTTAGCACGAATATCTTCATTTCTCACTTTATCTCTCCTAGTGTTGCCGCACATCTAGCGGAGCATGCGCATCTCTACTACACTTATTTTTTGTGAATGACGTTTCTTTATAGCCCAATATTTCGTGCCATATAACAAAGCTGGCTTAATAGCAGTCATGTAAAAATTTTCCTTCAGTCTTAACGGAATGTTACGGTCGTATAAAACTCTCGTTGCTCAATGCAACAATTTCTAACTAGTAAAAATTTATGAAAACTAAGTGGAAATACGAAGTAAGGACTTCCTGTCTCGGGTCATACTATCATGCCTCCTAACTTCAAAGGACACGAGCTTTTATAGAATTATAGTAATTTGAGGCAGTCTTCAGTCACCAACTTTTTTTGGTAGCAAGCCTTTACTGTCTATCAGAGACATAACTAATGGATAGGCTCATATTCATTTACTTTTTTGGCAATCAACTTGCAAAATTTTTTAAGATGTGTAGACTAGAGTTCGTGGTTTGAATCATTTGTTTTGGGTCAAGTTAAATCTCAATCATGATTAAGCTACACAATAATTCTGCAATTTAATGTTGACTTGTGATTCGTCATATGTTTAGTTACTTATCTCTTATTTAGCATGGAAGAATCCAACTTTTTTGAACTTTTATTGAACAACATTATGATCAATTTAAGCTTTTGTAGTTCAATATGACGTTCTTAAAAAAGTTAAAGTTCAAGTAGGGAAAAAACCTTATAGTATGTTTTAACATCCCCACTGTCTAACTTGGAGTTCATGCTTTTGCTATAAAGGAAGTGTTCTTGCAACAACAAAGATGCCCAAATTAAGGATGATGCTAATCTATTTTAAACTGTAAGTCTATAAAGAAAAACTTTATGGTTATCTTGACCAGTCATAAATTGAAACATTGTAAGCTTGTCAGTCTTGGCTTGAGAGTCAGATACTAAACAGTTAGAATTGAATCTTAGAATTCGTAACCTGAGACACTTCCTTGTCTGTTTTAGTACGCTATTTGAAACTAGTCCTTTTCTCTCTTTGGACGAATGGTCTATAGTTTTTTTGTTTTTTTTATTCAACTAACTCTTAGCCTTAATGGTACCTTAGTGCAAATTTAGCAAAAATACCTGAGGAGGTGACGTTGCACTAAGGTTGCAAATGAGTATACTTTGAAGAAAAGCTAGAGAATAGTTTTGAATCAAGACCCTGAAAAGTATAGTTTGGTGTTCAAAATTCCCATATATGCTGCGTGATACTTGGGAAAAACAATTTTGAAAACTCTTATTGTGGGGCCTCGGGTGGCCCTTTTGAGACTGTTGTTAAAGAAACTTATGCTATAATCAATATCTGGTTGAGTTCACTCAAGTAATTCGCCAGGTCCAGCCATGGAATTATTGGCTTCCTTCCTTATTCAGAATTGACAGACGTCTATTGTAGACTCTATTGTTTGGTGTAGATAGTTGACTCAAATTACAATATTGTGCTATGACGTAAGATGGGCTTCACGCCTTAAGAGTGTTGGTGAGGGCATGTATGTGTAAATATGGAATGCAGGATAGACAAAGGTGCTCACGCAGTGAGGCCTGTGTAGACTAACCTAGAAAGTGATGCCATGTATGAACCTTTTTACAATTGATCTATGGAGGGGTATTATAATGATTATGATGAAGTGATTGGAATAATAATTGATAGATAGTTACGTGTGTGGACGTAGAAGTTGTTACTGTTGCATCACAAGAGAGGGAGAGATTATGTGCAAGAGGCAGGGGTATTCATGCAGTGGTTCTAGTGGAAGTTGAGATAGAGGGGGTGAAAGGCACATTTTAGACGATCATATAAATAAGTCTTAAAAAAAACTGATATGTTCCATTGCTTCTGGTTGGACTGGTGCGGTTTAGTCTGGAACAACGGCGATAATCCCCTCAGCCTAGTTTCAGATGGAGGTCCAAATGGAAGCTGAGATGCAGGAGGTGAATTTTGGATGATTATTTGACTCAGGACTTAAAACATCAATGGAAAATGATATGTTGCACTAGTTCTGGTTGGATTGGCAGAGCCTTGTCTGAAACAATACTGGAAATGCCTCTCAGCTTAATTTCACAAGATATAGAAGCATTTAAACCAAGTAATTCTGAGATAGTTTATGGCAATGTTGTGTTGGTATTAGTGGCAATCTGGCAAGGTGAGAGGACTTGGAAGAGGGTAGTAAAATTTTTTTTGTTTTTTTGACCAACGATATTTAACAGATGTTGAATATCTTAAGGCTGAAATAGATATTTTTTATTCATTCGGTTCACAATGTCAACAGAGTTTGACGCTCGAAGGCTGAGAATGAGGAATTTTTTGTGCTTAATTATTGGCTTCTAAAATTGGTTTTGTCAACTGATGTATATTCTGCAGTTATTGAAGTTGGTAAAATTTAAAGTGGTATTGATTGATTTGATATCATTAACAGATAGAGGTAATATGTCCTCGTTCATTCAATGTAGTTCACTGTTCCATTCTTGAATGTGTCTAAACAATGTTAGAAATATATTTGAACTTGAGGAAGTAAATGTGAAACTGTCAAATGGACGTGACACGGGCTGATATGACATGCTGTATAAAAAAGTCGACTCTTATTCTCTTTACTGTCCTTTTAATAATTATGTTCATCCTCATGTAGATAGTTAATGATTACATAAAAAGAGACCCAGCGCAGCACGCCCATTAATCGGAATTTCTATTGTCTGTTCTTCTAGTCTATTCTATTACAACTTACAAGTTATAGCAACATGTATTTTGTATCTCTAAAGCCAGTGACTCAAAGATCTCTACTGTATGGGAATGATTTTATGGAGTTATAATTTTCTTTCTTGATTGCTTTTCTGTTTTGTGATCTTTTTCATGATTTTATACTTTGTGATTTTGATAATTTATTGAGATGAGCCTGTTCAGTTGTAAACATCTAATGCCTAAAGCATTATACCACGCAGTGAATTGATTTTTTTTCTTTCTAGTGACTGGTTTATTTCATTAAAGTAACATATTACGAAAAAAAAATGTTCAGGGAATGCCCTTTAGACCTTAAAGAAGCAATTTCCAGCATATGTTTTGCTGCACCAAGATGCTCGGACTTACCGGAACTGCAGCAAGTTCAGATGTTATTTGCAGCCAAATATGGGAAAGAATTTGTTGCAGCCACAACTGAACTAATGCCAGATTGTGGAGTTAACCGACAGGTAATATCAGAACAAATTATGAGTCGACTTCTATAAGTTGCAATGTTGTGAAACCAACTACTGTTGCAGATAATTGAACTGCTTTCAGTTCGTGCTCCTTCTGTGGAAGCAAAGCTGAAGTTGCTGAAGGAAATAGCCGAGGAGCATGAGGTGGAGTGGGATCCAGCTGAATCTGAAGCCGAGCTTCTCAAGCCACACGAGGATTTGTTGGTAAGAATGAGGTGATAGTATCATATAGAGCCTGATTATGTTGTTCAACAACTCGGTGACTTCTTTCTATTATCAGAACGGACCAAGCCACATCATCAGTGGGCCTACAATGCCTCTTCCTCAAGAAAAGCATGATGACTCCATTTCTTCTGAACACATGGAAGAGCATCATGAAGAAGCTGACGAAAATGCTGGCTTCGATTCCTTAGATCTTCCAGAAGTTCCAAGAGCTTCAGTTCGAACCACTTCAGATATCCCATCAGCTCCAGAAATCAATCCTTCAACCGTCAAGGATTCTTCCCCCAGTCCCTTTGGCACTGATTCTAATGTCAGTAAATTCAAACCGGCCATAAACACGGAAGATGAAGTCAATAACCCAGAGATGTTGAATCCTTCGAGAGAAAACAAAGAGTTTCAGTTTGTACCATTTGTTGCCTCTCCTCCGCCTCCCCCTCCTTTCTTCTCTCCTTCAGAGCAAGATGATCCGCATGTTTCTACCCCACCATTCTCAAAACACAGTGACCCAACACCATTCGTTCCCTGTGATCCTACTCCTCTGCATGGTTCCAAAACTGAAGCTGATATAGACTTGCAGGACGTCTTGGTGGCTGCCCAAGCTGCTGCAGAAGCTGCTGATCGAGCAGCAGCTGCTGCTCGTGCTGCAGCAAGTCTTGCACAGGTTCGAATCGCAGAGCTGATCACAAAGAAAAGTGGTAGCAGTGAAACGAACGGATCAGTTGAGGTTTCAGAAACAAAGGAATTTGTAGGGAAGCCAACCTTCAATCAACAGAACTCTTTTGACAGTACAGACGGTACTCACTATGAGCCGGGTTGGGGGATGGGCTCACCGACTCTCTCATCAGATGATGTAGTGCATAAGATAGAAGATGCTTCATCGGATGCTAAGGATTACAGTCACCAACCAATGAGGTCTGTTTCGATAGAAGAGGATCCATATTTCTCCTACCCCAACTTGTTCACGAGACAGGATTCTGGACCAAAACCAGTTGATCATCCTTCTGGTGAGCATGCAAGATCAGGCCATGGGTTCTGAGTATTTATAAAGGTTGGTGACCTTTCTTATTGGCTTTCATGTACAGTAGAGTTTTGTTGGTGATTATATGTCGATTCTGTTTGATTCAGTGCTGATACGGTGAATATCATCTCTAAATTAAAATGGTTTTTTAGCAAGATTTCTTTTGATGACCATGTTTTTAAGTTGTCCAGTTCCAATTATTTCAAGTTAATTTACTGTGAAGAACAAGAATGCAATGTTTGAATACATTTGTTATGTTTTATGGCATGAGTGCAGTCCTGTATTCCCTCTGGTTAACGTTCAGAGCTTGATTCGTTCATGCATATGAAGTGATGAAGTTATCCATTGTTCATGATACATTTTTCCCGTTAAGTAGATTTCGCGCATTGAGAACCTTCAAATTTTGCTATGAGAAGAAGGGTACAAATTTTGCATTGTTCTGATCCACCAACTTAAATCCATATACTTATATTGGCACCGATAATAAGTTTTTTTTTTTTTTTTTTACACATCGGAAAGAAGACAAGCATTGTTGCTAATTCTTTTTATGGTTGTTTTCATCTATTTCTATTCAATTTGATGAGATGTTTGAGAAAACCATAAGTGATGCTTATAGAATGATATGTCAGTGACCAACTTTATCAAAATCCAAATAGGTGGAGGAAATAAAATTAGTACGCAACATGATGATTGATAAAGCATATACGTTGCTACATATGTGGCTAGTTGCCAAGATTGTTACATTGCACAATAAAGAATAAGAATGTTTTTGTGCGTTTGTTTCGTTTCAGAATATAACATAATTAAATTATTCACAAGTTTTTTTCTCTCTTTCTTCTGTATCAAAGACTAAAGCCTATTCGAGTAGGAGGCCGAATTACTCATTAACTGCATGATGAATACTTAAAAGAAACTTATTATAGAGCTAAACACAAAACTTATTATAGAGCTAAACACCAAAATGGAGTGCTAGACCAAAATGAGGAATGTAATGGGGGAGTGCTAGCTGATGAAACATGTACAGTTTATTTGTTTTTTTGATGCCTTTAATCGACTAATTAGAGTTATTTCCATCAGAAATTAGAATAAAAAAGTTCTAATCTGAAGATCTCAAAGGTTTGGAGAGAGTAGCAATAATCTTTCCATCAGAAATTAGAATAAAAAAGTTCTAATTTGAAGATTTCAAAGGTTTGGAGAGAGTAGCAATAATCTGAAGTATGACAAGAAATATATAACAGTACATTCCAAAAATTGTTTTCTTTTCTTGAAAATAAAGACCGGGCATCAATATAGAATTTCTCTGAACTTAGCCTCACTCCTTCACTAAAACATGCCTCACTCCTTCACTAAAACATGCTGAAAAATTGGTTAGTTTTGATCATTCTTCATGTTTATCATACTACTAGTTTTTTTTTTTTTTTTTTTTTTTTTTTTTTTTTTTTGGGGTGAAGACTAAAGAAACAAACTTGCTGTTGGATTAACTGAATTTCAACTAAAATTATGCTATAAACTATTTTCTTTTATTCTATTTCCTGTGATACAAAGAACTGGTGACCTGAAATGGCTTGATCTTACTTCATTGCCTGCTTGTTTATATCAGCCTCCACCAAATAAACATACCAGCAGTCACACCTCAAAAACATTTTGCGAGGAGGAAAAATATTACATTGAGTGTGATCGCAAATATATTAGAAGCTGAAATTAGATACATATAAATAAATATAACACAGTTAGGAATTCGTCCATCTCATCAGCTACAATCTATTCCTTGCCTTTACTCCAAAGAAAAAAAATTCTTCAGAGGGTATCAGAACTTGACAACTTAGCAACTGCATTCTGCAAGCAGATGATCAAAGAGTCAGTTCTTGTTGTGCATGTTTGTTAAAAATAAAGTATCACTGCCTGTCATATGGAAAAGTGAGATTTGATCAAATCACTCTAGAGCCTGTACGAGTTGCATCATAAGAACAATATTAATGGGAAAGAATAAGATGCATCAGCAGTATTTAGACTTGGTTGCCTCCAAAACAGAGGTCGTCCTTTCCACAAGTTCATCTGCTATTCCTGCAATAAAGAAATCGCATTCTCCTCAACATAAAATATAATTCAGTGAACACGACCCACCCAGTATTATGTTACAATACTCAAAACTGTGCAGTATTGCTCACTACACTGAGATTGCAGAATGTTAGAATGTTAAGATGCATGTGGTAGTAAACCTCAGAAGGAGAGTAGGAAACAGATACTTAAACAACTCCAACTATAGGAAACCAACAAGATGAAATAGAGGCAGCAAGCAGAGCATCAGAAGCACAGAGCTTCGAATTTTGAATTCCATTATTCTCTGACCAGAAACAAACTAGGAGATAAAACTATCAAAAGAAAAGATAATACAATGCTTAGAATTACTCATAGCAATCAAAGTATCAAACAGAAATCCAATAGCAATTCCTGCTTACCATCTCCATGTTTAATGCAAGTTAATATCACAAAAATTTCCTGCAAAACCTTTGCGAGGCTAAAGAACTCATCGGCATTCTTTCATAAATTCTGTAAATAGAAATCCAAGGAGAAGAAAATAAGTTAGAACAACATTTTTAACATCAAAAACCCAGATAACAAAAGGGATGCTAAATCAAATAATACATCCACCACAAGTTCGACCCATAGGGGCAAAAAGTAAATATACCCTTGTATCCATCTCTAGTAAAAATTAGAGAACTTGCACAAACGTAGATAGAAGCAAGCAATAAAGAAAAATTGAAAAAAGTTGGCCACTTAGTACTATCATTGCACCTTAATTTCCTTTGTTGTGTGTTACAAATGCAATATCACCAATCCCATCTTTTAGGTAAACAAAATGTAACAACAACGTAATAAATTGCTCAAATTCAGTAGATTGAATCGCATGTCATAGATTCTTGATATACAAATCGATGGCTTCTCAATAATAAATATTACTATACTATGATTTCGTTATGTTAGATCCCTTTTTTTTTTCTTTCCATTGGAGCAACTATAAACAGAATGCCTCTGGATCTAGAAGGCATCAGCAGCCATCAACCCTTGAAAGTACTCGGATGCTAACTCCTCAACATACTACTTCTGGAGTAACAGTGTCTGAAACAAGTGACTCATCATCTGAGCCTTGGTCTGAAATATCGATATTGCTATTTTCTTCAGGACCACCCTCAGAGTCGGGAAGAACCGTGAAAATTGTTTCCATATTACACTTTGGAGTGGTGCCACAATAGTCTTTTCCCCTCCACACAACAATTTGCTCCTTCTCAAATGTCACTAGTATACAAGGAACCAAGTCCTGCATCAAGAAACCATATGAAACAACTTAAAACTAATCTAAGCCACTAGTTAAGAGATTGCAAGAGAACTGCCAACTTTGTAACAATCTGAGTAACCAAATATAGATCACGAGATTGAAAAAACCTGCTACTTAGAAAAGAAGTATCAGATAACTATCTTCTACCGAACCATCACAGCAGGTCATTGTTAAAGAGATTATAAAGCTAATTAAGGAATTACTGAACAAATTCTTTGAGCGTTTCAGGTTTTTGCATTTCGTATTTTCATGATCTAGAAATAAATCATAAGTGTGAAATTGGTAATAGGTATCTTTTGCAGTGTGATATCGAGTGTGCCTAAAAAAAAAAAACGTACACAGTTTATCGAGGGCTCCTTCTATGAACAGTGTCAGTGGAGTAAATAACCAACTAATGTTAAAAATAATATATTATGAAACCCGTTATGTTGCGTTATGAAACCTAACAGAAAACTAACGTTACTTAACAGTCGAAAATAACTCAATGCACCATTACAACGTGTTTTTTTATGTTATTTTACGTTATATTATGTTATGTTAAATTATGTTATGTTACATTATTTACAATAATTTTTAAATAGTTTTTATACTGATTTTCATTATTTATTTTGATGGTTAGCGAATTGCTGTAGTTTTTTTATACTTGACGGCTTGTTGTTTGCTTATTTGATTGCTTGTGCCACTATTAACTTGTACATTCTTATTTACTTGTTGCAATTTCTTTTCAATTAATGAAATTTCTTACTTACTGATTAAATTGAATTCTCAGTTATCTAAAATAAACAATTAAAAATAATATAAATTGAGCATTATAAAATATAAATTACAATATTGATAATAATTGAAAATAAATTTGAAACTGTATTTTCTTATTTAGATTATGATTGAAATTATGGGTGTGAATGTAATTTAATTTATGAAGATAAATATGCGAATTACTGTGAAACTTGTTAGAAATTTAGAATTAACACTGGGATATAATTTTTTTATATTTTCTTTTAGAATTTTTTAATTCAATTCTCAATTTATAAAATTTATTTTATATAGTTTAATATTTATTTTTATTAAATAAATAGAAAATCACGGAACATACGTTATGTGTTACGTTATGCGTTATGTTATATGCTATATAACCTTGCTATATAACCTAACAAAGACAAAACATTACGCTACCGTTATTATTATTTTAAACAATGTAACCAACTATTCCAAATGTGGCCAAAAATCATTTAAAGCCTATCATCTGACAACCCATACTGCAAAGGAATATCTTCTGGTATTAAAAGAAGGCCTTAATCTAAAGATATTTACTAAAGATGCTATGACATTAGGAAGAAAGCTTTATCACGGCCAAATTGGTGAAACATAACAATGCAACATTACCTTGCACGAAGCTCAAAGGAATTACAACGCTAATCCAAATAAACTGCATTATTTCCTTATTGGTCCTCAATATCTTGGCTTTAGGAGGTAAGCAACCAACAACTGCAGACACCCCGCAGCGACCACTTCTCAGTGAAATTGTATTTTTTGGGTTAATTAACCTGAACGCTGTTGTTATCCAAAATCCTAATTGAGGTTGTTGGGATAAACTTTTAAGTTGGGATAACTCTAGCTATCGCAACTCTAAAGTTGAAGCTTGAAATAACTTCCAAAGCATGGGTATGAAAACTCCAATCCTACTTCTTTTACTTCACAACTCCCTTTTTCTTGAAGCCAAACACATCACACAATTAGAGTTTGGATAACCAAAGGAAGAGGCTTGAAAATTGCAAATTGCATGACCTATACCTCCACTTAAAAGATAACTCCAATTGGGAAACAGGGCCTCAGTGGCTCAAACCAGTAATACATCCAGAACAAGCTTTTGCCTGTAATATGAACCACAAACCTAACATGAGACCTGAGCCTAAAGTAATCTTTGACTTGATTCCTGACCTGAATTCATCTGGCATTAACCAACTCAGTTTAGGTTGCATTTGCCAAATTCTAAGACTAACCCATATTTCAAACTTGGAGCTTGTCCTTAAATGAAATATGCAGTGTTCTTGACCAATTTGACTCACTTTGATACCCTGAGATATCCTTGCCATAAGAGCTCATACCATAGTCAATTAAGCTGACCAACCACACCTCTCAGGCCTACAAGTATTTAAATGGATTTTAATCTGTTCGTCCACTTCATGATCCCACTCAAACACCTTATGTAATCCATCAAATTTTACGCTGAACGCTTAGTGCCATACACCAGACTCCTTTAGGTCTAAACCTAGGTCCTGAACTTGTCATCCCCTTCTACTGACTCTACGATGACTATGCCCGCTTGCTAGCCTGTTCTACTTCGATATGGTACCATCACACTAAATTTTTATCCTGCTTCAAGGTTTTCCTTCCCACCAATAGTTCCCTCCTTGGTTACATGGTCTTCTAGCAAAGATAAAAACATTATTAACATTTTGACATTTTGGGGTGGAAAATGCCCAAAGTGTTGCAGTTTCCACCACCACTTCAGAGGTAGGTCAGCTCATAACTCACATGCATCATCAACCATTTTCACCAGATGCTGATAAATTAGTATATTGAGTGATTCAAAAAAATAATTATGCTAATAATGCCCATACCCAGCTGTAAACTTCAAAAAGAAAAGAAAAAAAGAAAAAAAAAAAAAGAACTGTTTGTAGAAGAAACTAGAGAAACTAAGCCAAACAACTGGAAGCTGTTTCCGAGGAAGATAAAATCAGGGACTGCTTGGTGGTATCACTTTTATGTAATGTTACAACCAATAAGTTGGAGACTTATTCAAGATCAAGAAAAGTAACCATCTCTAGGATATGTATAAATATATAAGTCCAAGGCTCAAACAAATGGAAGACCAAATTAAATTCCTATTGAGCTTAACAACTTCTAGTTTCTTTAATTATGCAACTGCTTGGGAAAAAAATACAAAAATTGGCATAACAAATCCCCCTTACCCTGAGCTTTACCCCTATTTTCTTGTAGTCGGTTCTCGGTAGCCCTTTGCAGTCTATTCTAACCAATTCATCAGCCAGAAAAGCATCTCGGACCATAGGTACAAGATGGGCATAGTAACCATTCTTTGCTGTACAAAATAATATAAATGGTCAGATCAAACATATAGTTGTAGCATTAGAAGCAAAATAGAGAAGGATATTACCTAACTTTATCAAAGCAGGAACAGCAAGGCCCCGCTTCCTCATCTCTTTTGTTTCCTCAATTGTAAGACCGTCAATCGTTGTTTTAATCAGCTTTGGATATACAGGCTCGTGAGGCTTCCACAACATTAATGGAATTACAGGCCTCTTCTTGGGATTATAGTTCCTTCCTCTATACAATATGATCTGGCCCCCATGCCGATGGATGATTAGACCACCAGTCTTTTCCTGACAACATAAACATCAAATATCTCCGATTGTTCCTTTTGGAGGAAATAAGAGTTAGAGAACAGGAACAATCCAAAGCCTAGTTTAATAAACTAAAACGAAGCTCTGAAACCACTACATATCAGAAGGATAATAGAACAAATGTGAATTCATCCGTATAATGCAGACTTGACACAAAACAGATATATAACTGTCTACAAAAATTGTCTGATTGTTGTCCAATCATTGAGGCCACAAAGTTCAAAGGACATGACATGTCATGTCAGTAGAGGTAGCAACCGAACTCAGACAGCATGGTTTCAGACCTAGGGTCATCTTGCACCCACCCTGTTCGATACAGGGATCAGGCTCCACAAATGGATCCTAAATGTTAATAAACAATTTAACCAAAATCTCATCTAGGTAAAAGGATTTTACAGATCATTTCCTGCTTCGACCACATCCTCAAGCCCCAAGAAAATAAAGTTAAGAAAGAAAGAAAGAAAGCAAAAGAAATTTCTCAAAACAGGTCAAGTCCCTCAAGTTTCCACCATAAGTGATTCCCCCCTTTCATCTCACTATGCTCAAATGATGGACAAGTGGCCAACTTTATAGATAATTTTACCCTCAATCCCCACTGCCCCAAAATTCAAGCCCATTAAGAAATACCAATTTCTTCTCTTCCCAATTCTTCTCCATTAATATGTTTTTTGTGATTAAAGGTTAATTCTAGAGGGCAAGAGCCTTGAAACAACAGCAAGGTTGTTCAATTATGAATAGAGGTCATGCGTTGGTATAGGAAACTCAGCTACTTCAGAATGTGGAAGTACGCATATACATCTTAAACCTCCACATAGAGGTCGTAAATTTCACGGAGGGTGTTGCAGTTTATCCTTTACAAATGGTATAACCTCTACAATTAAATACATTTGTGATATCTAGGTTTAAACACACACACACACATATGAAAAAAATTTACCTAAGGTGTCTATATAGAGGGTCACCTGTGGAAGCAACCTTAAATCACAATATAGAGAGGGTCTACATATGGACTATCCGAGCCATTAGTTGTGACTTTACATCCTAAAATGCCGGTGCAAAAAAAAAAACAAATCAAGTACTTTGCATATGTTTTGACCATACATTAGGTAGTTACAAAATGAATATTTTTTCAATAATGAACAAATTAGTCTTGATTAACGATGAAGAAATATCTAAATCCCATGATTTTTTATACACCAAGGTTAGAATATCGAATATCAATATCGTATCGGATGGGCACTTAGGTTTTTGTATTGTATCGTTAGACCCTCTAAAACGACGATGTATCGTTTATCACGGCCAATATTTAAAACAATGTTATACACCACCTATTTAAATAATGGAGACTCACTAACGGTTCTGATCCTCCATACACACCCTATATTAAAACACACACACACAGAAACATACATATAGACACACAAACATATATATACACATATATATGAGTTTTGTTACAAACTTTCCATTAAATCTAAAAGATAAGATTTAATAATATTTCACCGTCCATTTATTTTGAGATATATGTTGGTCAAATTTCAAAAGGTGAATAGTGATAAGGGAATAAAAATAATGGTGAGCCACTAGTGAATGTGTGGTGGAAAAATGTTTAAACTAACATTTTCGATTTAATGAAAATTTTATAGTCCAACTGTATGTGTGTATATCAAAAAGTATACCTAAAGTGTCTTCATAGGGAGTTGCCTATAGAGACAACCTTAAATCTCAACATAACGAGCATATAGGGTACATATGGATTATGGACCATCTTAGCAATTAATTATAATCTCTATACTCTAAATAGATGGTGTATAAAAAATTCATATAATTGAGATACTTCTTCCTTGTCAATCAAAATGTCTCATTTGTCTTTTGTTGAAAAATTGTTCATTTTGTAACTACTCAATACATGGTCACAACACATTGGAAATACATAATTTTTTAGACACTGTCATGTTAGGACTTGAAAAATCACAACTACTTGGATTGTCCATACATAGACCCTTGAAATTAAGACTTTGGGCCACCTCCATAAGTAACTCCCCATAGAAACACCTTAGATACACTTCTACATGCACATAAATCTGAAGTGCATCATGAAGGTACACAACTAATCAACTGTTCTTATAGCATTTAATTTTCTATACTTTGTATTGAATTCTGTATGCATTCTTAGTCAACACTACAATATAGAAATACTAGTTAGCAATACTGGATTGCAAGATAAATGAAGTTGCAGACTTATGTTGAAACATCTTTCAATATGTTCCTATAAATTCTTACATAACTTTTTTCCAACTGACTGAAGCCTTATGTCTAATTCAAATGAAACTTTTGCTACCCGACATCCGCATAAGAAAATTTCTGCAACCACAAAATCCAGTCTTACAGAATCGTCTGATGGAAAGGAGAGATATGCAAGATGATCATGAAAGATGGGTCCCTTCATGCTCTTTTGTGTGACATGGGTTATGTGAAATTCTGACATAGTATGTGCCAACAAGCTATTCTCTTGGATATTAAACATTTCTTGAGATCTAGTTCTTATTAATGTATAATAGATATACTATAAGAAGATAGATGCCCCACTCTAACAGATGGGTAATATCAATACTGCCTCTTCTCATCCCCTCTTAATTCCTCAAAAATAGCACAGGGAAGTGAAATAGCTAATGAGTACAATCAATTCAAGCCATGAGCTTTAATGAAAAAGCTGTCAGAAAGTTTTGATAAGAAAAGGCAAAAGAAAGAAATGAATAAACGAAGATTAAAAGATTTCATACAACCATGATAGATTGTCCACTCTTTTTCCAAAATAGTCGATAAAGCATAAGAGAAACTAAACTTGAGCCTCAAAGCCTGACAAATCATAATTATTTTAGTGGCAATCTACCTCAATTCTTAGTCCATATGAATCTTCCAACCAAGAGGATCATGCATAAGCATCGACAGTTAATAGGGGAAAAGGAGAAATACCTCAAGTTGGGTGCAGACGTTTTTCATATCAACGGTGGGCACACCAAGACACTTTATCCTAACAGCCTCATCATTCTTCCAATTATTATGAATATCATTCAACATGTTGTGGGTTAATCCGTCTCTTCCTGCACGAGTGTTGTCACTACAGACTCAAGGATTGCCGTAAAAGAAACCATGAGAAAAGGTACAGAAAATAAATTCAACTAATGCAGAATTAATATGAGCTCTATATTTGCATAGACTTGTGAAGAAGCTAAAAACCAACACTAGGCCTTTTAAGGGGAGAAGAAAAGAGTGTGCCAAATATTAACCTTTTCAATATATTACAAACTAGCAGCTATACCCATAAAATCTAAATTCCAACAGCTCTTTTCTTCTGACAGATTGCAACTGGTATCTCCTTAACAATTTCGCAAGCTCTAGACTTTCTTTTTAATTCAATAACTCAGTGATGGTTCAATTATTTTTCCTTTTTCAGGTAAAACCAAACTAATCATAAATTTTATCTGATTAGGACTCCAATAGGCATTTTTACAATATTGGAGACAACCAGCAGTTTGAGAAAGTGGTAGATACCAGGATTAATATGATGGATGCTGCTGCAGCAATTTCATTAATGTATTTCAACTAACTCAAAGCATCAATCATAAACATAAACTTGAACTAAATAATGCAACAATTTTGTAAACCCAGAAATTTAATCAAAAACCCTAACTTCACTGGAGCATGCAACAACTTTTCCGTATTGTTACTACACCAAACTCAAAAAATAAATTAAAAGCTCAAAAGTAACCCAAATTATGCAAAAAATTTACACAATATATTTCACCAAACCGGAAACACAAAAAATCAAAGAAAAAAAAATCCAAACTTTCCCCAAATTATGCAACATTGTCATGTATACCTTAATTTAAATTAGAACATGAATTAAAATCCCAAACTTCGCCAGATATACGCAACATTTATCCTAAACTCAAGAAAAGCAATCAAAGACCAAAACTTTTACCTGATGATGAAGAATTCTCACAAAACTTACTTCACCAAGCTCAAATAATAATAATAATAAATAAATAAATAAATAAAAACCCAAACTTTACCCAGTTTATACAACAAATGTACTTTATAAAGCAAAAAAGAAGGGGGTGGGGATCCAACAACCAATCTCACAGGATGGACTGGACTAGAAAAATAAACAATCAAAATTCCAAATTTTAGCCAAACAAAACAAAACTATAGCGGAATTTAACAAAAGATCCCAACATTACCCAAATTGACCTGCCGCTTGGTCCGATGCTTCTGGCACTTCTGGATCAAGAACCCCCTCTCCGCATCCGTGAGCGGCTCTCCCAGCACCTTCTTCCTCATCGCCTTCCACCGCTCCTCCTCCGCCTCCTTCGCGCGCCCCACCTCATCGCCCCCGTCAACCGTCCTCACTGTGGGATCGACCACAGGAGCCGAGAACCCAGTCCAGGGGCGGTCGAGCCGTCCGGGACCGAACGGGGAGTACTTGGGCTCGCGGAGGCCGATGGGCTTGACGGCGGAGCTGCTCTCGGTGTAGCTGAACCGGAAGTCGAAGGGGACGTCGGAGTGGATCGGAGCTTTGCCGGAGCGGTCGAGGGAGGATGGGGGCTTGTACGGGGGCTTTTTGGTCTTTTTCCTCGGGGGGTCAGGGTTAGGGTTAGGGTTAGGGTTTTGGGGGCGGAGGGTGGAGGGGGCGACGAAGTTGTAGCGGTCGAGGAGAGAGGAGAGGCGGCGGGAGAAGGGGAGGTTGGTTAGGGTAAGTGTTTGCTTTTGGCGGGAGATTTTCGAGAACATTGGAGAGAGAGAGAGAGAGAGAGAGAGAGAGAGGAGACTGGACAGGGTACCGGCGGCGGCTTTGCTGGAACGAGAGGAAGCGGGATGTTTATATGGCCGCAGATAATTCTGTCATTTTTAATTTTTCTTTTTTTAATCTTTTACTGGGGAAATTCTAAATCCGCACCACATTTTGTCATATTTTGTAAATCACTTTACCATGGGACGTGGTGCTCACTACGTAAAATGTGGTGCGCATTTACAATTTCCCCTTTTACTGGGAAAATTCTGTTTGAGCACACCACTTTGCCTAACTTTCTAACCCGGAGATAATGTTTTAGAACTACTCTCTCTATTTTTTATGAATTGTTTCATTGAAATTTATAATTATCATTGTAAATTACTATCTATCTATGAATTATATCATGTTTATAAAGCAATGCATACCAATTCACTAAGCATAACTCCTAAAAGTAGAAGAAAAAAAAAAGAGTATATGAACTTCCAAGAACATACATCAAACATACTAATATCAGTATGACCGAAATAAATCTAATGAAACTCAAAAAAACATTATAATGATTCATTAAAAACAAATCGTAAAAAGAACTCCAAAGTCTCATTAGTAGTAACGCTAGTACCAACTATTTTATATGCAATTCCTTGCTCTATTTTATGTGTAATAAGTGAACACCTAACTGTTTATATGACATACTAGGCTCTCTTAATATACATTCAATACCACTATTATCATCCCCATGAAAATATACCTCGTATTATGGATATACTCAACTCTACTAATGTATGCTCAATGTCAATAGCGATCTCAAAATGAACGTATTCTCAACAACCCTTGACTCGTTTTATGTCATATGTAAGCACAAATTAATATGATGTTTTTTATAAGGATACCTGTAATCATAATATTTATATCCCTCATACATCTTGATCCAGGAATACTATCGAATATGGTGTCTAAGACCCTCACACGTAGAATACTGCTTTTCTGACTTAGGATATAAATATCTTATCTAAAAATTCTTGAAAAGATAATTCTAACTCTAAAACTAAATGAAATACCTCTTCGATGGAGTTCATATTTTAGGCATTAGTGAGTATAGCATGCCTCATATGTCGGACCTCAAATCTAAACATAACCTAGACACGATTTGATAATAGTACTCTCTCACGTCACAATAGAAAGTTAAGTTATCAAATCTAGCCATGCAACTGTAAACAATTATGTTACCTTAGCAGATCTTCTGCGGTTTTTCTAAAAGATAATTCCTATAATATTTAGACTAAACATTTTTTCTAAACTTTTTTACATCTCTTCCTGTAATTTTATGGTCTTTATGTTATTTCTTTCATTTTCTCTCTACCAAAATTCAATAGATCTTTACTTGCCTTACTTATCAATCTAAATTAATTAATTAATAATAGAAGATTAATGTAAAAGAGATTACAGAATTAGAACAGTTAACAATACCGAACTTTAATTCGAAGCATAGATTATAAAAACTAGTATAACTAAGTATAAAATATCTAAGAACTTACCTAATATAGATTATCAAAGTTAATTAGCTAGTTAAACACAAACCTATCGAGTTTCTAGTTCCTAAATTATTATCTTGATTTATTTTAATTAATACAGAATTTAAGACAAAACATCAAAAGGCGAAGATGACGTGTATTCATAAGGACACTAAATATTATAATAATTATGCTAATAAAAAGTATTGCCGTGAGGCATCCATCTGGGCCCACGTCCGAGGAAGAACAGTCCAGAGGCCTCAAAAAGCTGTGGCCTCGATCAAACCCACTGGACTTCTGTTTGGCCCGTCATCTCATCAGAACAAGCCCGCGACCACAAACTCCCATCGCCCTTCGCTCCCACGTGGCCCATCTATAGCCACCCTCTCTCTCTCTCTCTCTCTCTCTCTCTCCATTTTTCCTCCCGCTTCTCCCCCCCTCTCTCTCTCGCTCTCCCCTCTCACTCTCTCTCCCCTAGATACTAGGGCTCAATCAACAGCCACTACAAAACCCTAGCTAGCAATGGCTGCTGTCTTAGCGGCCTCGGCCCCCAATTGGGCGCCCGATCTGCTCCTCCTTCGCCGCCGGCACCGTGCAGCAGCTGCTCCGCTGCTCCGCGGCCAATTCCAAGCTCACCGACGGCGGAGAGCTTCTGGATTTCTCGTCAGATCGGTGTCTGAGGATAGAGTGGCGGTGACTGAACCGAAGGAGGCGGATTCTTATGGGTTGAATGGGAATGGGAGCGTGAGGGGATTGAGCTATGAGGAGGTCGGGGAGTGGAGGGGATCGAATGGGAGCGAGGAGGCGATGCTGAGTGGGAACGGGAATGGGGGGTTGGTGAAGAATGATAGAGGTAACGGGGCGGCGGCGGCGGGGGCGAGTGGGTGGTCGGAGGAGGAGGGGAGGAAGAAGAGGGTGGAGGAGATTGGGAAGGAGGATGCTTGGTTCAAGACCATCGGCTCGCAGCCTCAGGTAGTACTAATTTTATAAAAAATGAAAGCATTGGGTACTAATTTGTTTAATTTGTCCTTTTGAACGTGTCTACGTGTTTATCTAGTTGTATATATTGTTGATTATAAAGAAGTTTGAATTTTGGTGGAGTAACTTGGTAATGCCAACAATTTTAAGAGGTGGAGCCTTTGACCCAAGTCACCAATTCGTCATAGGATTGGGACTGAAATCACCCATGGCTTTGAGAATTTTAGATTAATGAATTGATTGGATAGGTAAATATAATGAAGCGGGGATGTTTATCAGTAGGGATGTTTCTTGAGCAGCAATGATGTCAAATGACTAGGTGCATTAAGTTGAGCTTGCGGCACGTGGAGTTCAACAAAGGAGTTTTCGGCTTTCAAGAGCCTTGTCGTTCTAATGTCTCCTGAAAAAGTAGAGGAGACTTATCTAGAGGTAGAGGCCATAGAGCCGGCAAATATGCACAACCACCATGCATCTGGCCTTTCCATGTATGCATGTTATGGCCATCTCCCCCATCCACCCATCATGCCCGCCCCAAAAGGCAAAGAAATTCAATATGTAATTTTCAGCTGCATCAAAGATAAATCCTAGTCTAAATCAATGTCTTGGAAGACTCTTAGGAGTGCTATTGCCTCATATGTATAATATGTTAGAAGCTATGTAGCACGAACAGTTTATCGCGTGTGAAACTTGAAATATATTGGACATGTAATCTTCTGTCTCGCCATTATTTCTTTTTTGTGTATGAATGTATGATTATGAAATTTGTTGTCCCAGTTTAACTTTTTGTGTCCATATTCTGCAGACTCTTTCAGTTTTAGTTGGTCACAAATATTAGAAATCCACACAAATTTGACTGTTTGTCTCTACATTGCATACATCAAATTAGTACACAACATGGCATAGTTAACCAGTTTAGTGCCATCATCTTCAAATATTTGAAATACTTTCCTGTTTCTCACAAGCTGTCATTTTCAGGTTTCTGTTGCTCCTGGTGGACGCTGGAACAGATTCAAAACCTATTCAACAATTCAAAGAACTCTTGAAATATGGGGTTTTGTTTTTGCTTTTGTCTTTAAGGCTTGGCTTAATAACCAAAAGTTTTCTTATCGGGGTAGGTGGTGTGTTTGTACAAATTTCTTTTGAGATTTTCGGTATGATGGTTTTCTATTTGGCAATCCACTGTCATTGCTTTGGCTTATAATACTCTTGTTGATGCAAATCATCTATAAGCATTTATTCTGTTGATAGATATCTATTATAATTGTAGTAAGATGGTTTATATTGCCTCGGGATATTGTTGCGTGGACAAGGCAGGGACATTTTTCGAATAAGTTTGTTGTGAATTATATTACGAATAAAAATTTAATTTTATCCTTTTCTCTTGCAGATATTGACTACTAAAAATAATAAAGATACAAGTGGTCCCATGCTTGCAAGCCAAAACTACTCAACAAAACATAATATGAAATTTTCTTTCTACAAGCCTAACTAGACTCATGGGAAGCATGATCAGCATCTCAACCTGAATAAACCCTTTCATTAGACATACTGATTTCCAATAGGCAGTCGAACACAAGGTCATTCTATTGGAAGGTTAATGTGCTAGTACTACTATTTACGGTATCAACATGGGTTGAGCTTTTTACTGTTAGTAGCATTTGGAAAGAGTATATAAAATTAATTAAGTCAGCCAGTAGCTTTCAAAATAGTAAAGACATTCAAGGTCTTTTAGCTGTCTTTCAAAATATAAAACATTTTTTTTTTTCTAGAAACACTTTATAGCTGCCTTCATTATTTAAGCACCTAGAGATAGATTTCAAGCCAAAATTTTTTAAACTTGGAAGCCAATAAGCAAGGTTTAATTATTGACCATATTGCAAATATTTTATCAGATTTTGAGGTATCCAAAATGATATAGCCCTACAAAATTAGTCCGATATTGCCGGTTATGATTTTCTAAATATGACATGTATGGTGTTGCCGATTATGGTTCGATAAACCATGGTGGATGGACCAAGAATTAGACCTTCTAGGGCTGGGGGTGGAGGGCAATGTGCATAAGTTTACATCTAAAATTTTTATTTATAGAAGTATTAAGCATGTTTATTAGGAATCAAGAGGTTTTATTCAAAGGATTCATCAAAGATGTAAATGCCATGCGATTATTTAGGAAATAAACACAAGAAAATAATACAACTTAAGGGACAAATTAAGGGTTTTATCAATTTAAACTGGTTATACTAAGAAGAAATGGAGAAACATACCACTATGGTTATACTTAGAAGAAAATAAAACAAGCAATGGAGAAACATACCGCTTCATTATGAATAAATTAAGCATGGCCGTTGCTGGCTCCCTTGTAAATCCCGTCCCTGGGGGACATCATCGGCAGGCACCAAACCAATTTTGAGATTTTAGACCTTGCCATTAAAGCACCATTGTTATAAGCAAATATGATTTGCAATATGATCTTATCACAATGTGATTGTGTTAGGTAGATGACGTGACCTAAGCTAGCAAATGTGGACCGAGTTAATAAAACCAGAAAGTTCATTGTATGAAAATACATGACAAGCTATCAAAAAATTGGAAACTAGACCATGTAAACAATGACCAGGAGAATATAAAATGAGTAACCTTGGGATGTGTATCTTGACACCCTGCCACTGACTATTTGGATCATCAAACTTCTAACTAGGGGCTTGAATAAATTGTTTCTTGATGGCAGCTCAGCTATAGAATTCATCTGTTCTTTCTTTTCTTTCTATAAAATCATCTAATTCTCTCTTTGCAGGAGTGTTGAAAATTCACTATTTGAGTAAACTTTAGAACTAGAGCCTGAAGGAGCTGTGATTTAAGTCATGTGTTTTGATGAATAATTTGGCAAATGTGCAGGAGGAATGACAGAGGAGAAAAAAGTATTAAGACGGAGAGCCCTTGCAAAGTGGTTAAAGGAAAGTATTTTGAGATTAGGCCCCACATTTATCAAAATAGGGCAGCAATTTTCTACAAGGGTGGACATTCTTGCTCAAGAATATGTTGATCAGTTGTCTGAACTTCAGGTCAAAATACTTGACCATATGATTCATGCACCTATTACACCATAGTATGACTCCATACCAGTTTACTGTTGGCACATTTTTTTAAGACATTAAGTGTATTCTGAAGTCTATAGCTTGTTAGAATGTAATATATAAAATTAAGCGCATCTTAATGTTTGTGTATCTTGTGCATTTTTGCACATACGAAAGGACACGATTGTTGTTATATTGAAAGCCTGCAGCAAGTCAGCAGCTATTCTTTCTCCTGGCACCTTTTACATAAAATAGGATCTTTTGTGATTTAAAGTAACCGATCAAAATGTGTTTATTTTGTGAAGAAGAGAGCCTTTGTGAGCATTC
Source organism: Dracaena cambodiana (assembly GCA_036321105.1). NCBI lineage: Eukaryota > Viridiplantae > Streptophyta > Magnoliopsida > Asparagales > Asparagaceae > Dracaena > Dracaena cambodiana. The sequence continues at coordinate 1,169,811 of JAYEPQ010000016.1, read as the reverse complement.
ACCTTTTATTCTGAGACTATTCTTATAGAAGTTTGAGAAAATTACTTGCTTGCTAAAAATAATTGGTTCTATCAAAAACTGCGAATCATTGATCTGAAAATAAAGGTACTTTGACTATGGTCGTTTTCCTTTAGCCAGCTGACGATGAAGGAGATGATCGAAAGGAAATGAAAAGAGGAAGAGAACTGGTTAAGAATACAAGGAAAGATTAGGTTTAATGCTTCACACCTTAGGCCTAGTTTGGGTACAGTTTATGAAAACTCTGTTTTCATATATATATATATATATATATATATATATATATATATATTCTAGTTTTAGAAAACTAGAGTTTCACTTAAGTTGGGTCTAGTTTGGATACAAGGTTTCAAAGCGAAGAGATGTGAACCTTTGCAAAAATTGGTCGTAGTGGAGTTTTAATTTTGAAATTTAAATGGAGTTTACATGGTTTTAAATATTACAAGCTTGGAGTTCTCAAGCTTCATTTTAGGTAACCAAACAAGGTATATATTTTAAAATTATCCAAAACTTTGGTTTCACTAAATGAAACCTTATATCTAAACTACGCCATAATTTGTTTTCACACCATGGATAAAGTACCAAATCTCGTTCTTTGGGAAGAAACCTTGAGCTAATCTTAATTTTTGTTTAATTCAACATTTATCTGATTATGTTAAGAAGGCTAACCTTTCTTTATCTTAAAATTCGTATTTGGATAATATGAAATTAAATCAAGATAATTGTAAAAAAGTTTATTGCTTAAAATAACTAGATCTCTGATAAAAAATATCAATAATCTACACAAGTAGATTTTCAAATAATTGAAAGATAGAATCCTTGATTCCTAACGAAACCTATTCGCTTAATTTCATCTCCAGCAGTCCTTTTCCCCTGACTGAACCCGTCGAGGGTCGTAAATTTGTTAGCTTCAACTGAATTCATACTGCACGTGATTTGTTTTTGCTACTATTGTTAGTATATTTTGCCTCCCCAAAAATAAACTACATATTGAAAGGAAATATTAGAAGTATCCACCTTACTTACCTAATGTCGATAGCACATAGTAATGCATGGCATAGGTTACACAATTTTATTTTTTTATTTAATATGAACTTAAATTGTCTACAGTAATATATTGAAAAAAAAAACTTTTACAATATCAAAAAGTAACAAAAAAATGGTTGAAATTAGAGGTTGGAAACTTAAAAAGGGAGTGGAATCGAAGTTAGAGTTGAAGTTGATCGAAACAATCTTTAATTCAAGACTGAGAAATGAAGTTGGAGTTTTGAGTGTGATAGTTGTTAATGACATTGGAATGGGAGGGGGCAGTTGAGTTTGATAGTCGGAACTGGTTAGGGAGTTGAAATCCAAAAAGAGGAGGGCTTAATTAGGAGAAAAAGGGTTGTTATCACGGGTGGCGGTTGCCACATCTGTATTCTTTGAAAAAACTCAGTGTGAAGTTAGATTGTAATACAGAGTAACCCAAAATAACATCTTATACCCAAGGTAACATTTTGTACCCAAGATAACACAAAGTTAAGTATTTAGGTTATTTGAGGTAGGTAAATGATGATGTACTCCTGGAAAGGTATATAACGAGTTATAATGAGCTAGGTAATAGAGTATATAAAGCTATGACAACGGATGTTATCTAACAATAGGATTGGAAATTGTAATAACTAAAAAAATTTGGCCTACTTTATATGGAGAAATTTTAAGGCCATCAGACCTTGGATTAACTGTGAACTCCCAGAAGGATCTCCCACTATTTACCATTATAGCTTTTGAATAACTCCCTGTCAACTGAGCTGTCTATGAACATGTTCATTTAAAAAATCTAGCTCTATATTTGTAGTATTTATACATATTCAAATAAATTTCTTCCATTTTATGTTTTTTCTGTTTTCTAGGGGAGCTTAATAGAAAAATGAAATTCCTTTCGAGAAGATAACTAAATGATGTTTTTTATGCATATTTAGGACCAAGTTCCTCCATTTCCATCAGAAACGGCTGTGTCAATTATAGAAGAAGAACTTGGAAGCCCTGTGGATTATATTTTTGATCGATTTGATTATGAGCCAATAGCTGCTGCAAGTCTAGGTAATCTTACATATTGATTTGCTAATTTTATGTGCTAGGATGTCCTGCTTCCTAATTTCTGTTATTCCATCATTCAAATTGGAAGTATATGTTACTGTACTGTTCTTTTACAGGCCAGGTACATCGTGCATGCTTAAAGGGTCAGGAAGTTGTGGTCAAAGTACAGAGACCTGGTCTCAAGGATTTATTTGATATTGATTTAAAGAACCTAAGGGTTAGTCTTATCCTTAGTTGAAACTTTAAATGCTTGTCAATTACCTGGTATATAACGTACTTGTCATCCACCTGATGTAACCATTTTTAGAAATCCTGCACCAGTTAACTAAATTTGTTGTTTTTATCATCTAAATCTTTTTTTATATATTCTGAGTCAAAAATATATTATTGATCTCTATATAGTAAAACATTTGTCTTTAAAAAAGCAATTTTTGGTATCTGTTTGCCAAGTGGCTATAGAATTAATGGTTCTTCAATAATTTAAACAATAAAGATTGTCTCATTGATGTTAAAATTTTTACTTAGATTGTATGGTTTTTCAACCATACCATTTTAGGTATTGAGATCAGGACGAATGATACGGATCATTTATCGGGATGGCCCATGGTGTGTTTTTAGCCTAATTCCTTTGGCAGTTATCCATGGAGTCACTTCAGGAACGCTTTTCCATTTGTCCTATAACACAGATATGTGTGTGTATATAGATATATCATATATGTCTATATAAAAACATGCACATGGGTTGGACTAGGGACCCTATTAAATGTAGAAAGTTAGTTTTAACACTTTTTTTACCACACATTTACGAGTAGTCCACCATTACTTTATTCCCTTTTTTACTATTCAACTTTTAATATTTTGAGCAATATATGTCTCAAAGCAAATAGATGGTGAAAGATTTTGAAATGGAAAGTTTGAAGTCCAGTTCTATATATATGTACATACATACATACATGTATACAAACACACATATAATATACATACATGCACACACCCATACATGCACACACACACACATGTACTTATATATATGTATGTATGTGCGTGTGTGCACGCACACATGCAAACTTTCAGTTAAATCTAAAAAGTTAACTTTAATATTTTTCCATTGCACATTCAGTATTCATCCACCATTACTTTATTTCCTCCTCATACTTGACCTTTTGAAATTTTAATCTAACATATTTCTCAAGACAAATGGATGATGAAAATATGTTAAGTCTTAACTTTTTAGATTTAATGGAAAGTTTATAGCCCATCTCTCTCTCTCTCTCTATATATATATATATATATATATATATAAATAAATAAATAAATAAATAAATAAATATATATATATATGTCCTTGTGTTGGTGATGTGCATGTATAAGTATGTGCCAATGTTCTAAAATACGTTTTCATTATGCGTGCGGTCCAGGACCGCATAACGCATAATCGGATTACGCCCCGATTATGTGGATTACGCGGAATTATGCGGTATATTAATATTTTAATATATATTAATATAATAACTATAAAAATGGATATATTAAGTACTATAAATCTCTAAAAAATTATAAATAATAACTGTAAGTATGTAAAATGAAGATAAATTTGCTCTACATAAGAAACTAAAAAGATAGCAAGACTTATCTCTTAATTCCAAAGACGTATGTATGTATGGATAAAAAACGTCGTTCATCTGGAAATCGAAAAGAAAAACTGAATCCCTCTAGCTTATGCAGCAGCACAAGCAGAACAAGCAAAAGCAAAAAAGGGCAATTAGGAATTAGCATTATAGCTACTAAAAAAAAAAAATCCAAACTATCATCAATCCTTCAACAAATTTTTCAATTAATTTTTACAAAACCCTAGAATCTCCTCCAACTTCAATTAGCAGCAGCACACTATTTTTTATCAAATTAACAACTAAACCAGTTAAAGAAGGAAAAAAACCAAACAAAAAAATGACTAAAACCTAAAAAAGATTGAAAATTTTGAACTGAAATAGAAAAACAAACAAAAGAACTTACCTGAGATGTCACCGCCACCGGAACTGGATGCTCGGGATGGAAGATCGCTGTCGAAGAATCGCGATGGAAGATCGCCGCCGGCTTCCTGCTGAGAATTGTGCGCGAAAGTGATCGCTTGGGAGAAAAGGGGAATTAGGGTTAACAATCAGGTTTTGGGGGAGAAATCGTGCGCGAATTGATGGACTATCGGGTTTTATTTTTTGGTTTTTGGGTTTTCGGGTGCGGGTCGGGCTATTTTTACATTTGAAACCCAATAGCCCTATATTCGCATAATTGGTTATGCGGATTATGCGCCCGCATAATCCGCATAACCGATTATGCGGACGCATAATGCCCTGTCCGCATGGACATGGCGAATTCTGGCTTTTGGATGCGTTTGGGGACAGCATACGCCTATGCGACGCATAATCGTCCGCATAGGACGTTTTTTAGAACACTGGTATGTACACACGCATGCTAATATGATGAGTACGTTCATGCATACTAATAACATAGACATGTGTCTATGAGTACAGGATCAGGGAGAATATACTAACAGTATAGTATATTTATGTGCTAATAGAACAAATATGTATAAGAATCTGCTATGAGATATGACTATGGTTGTACCAGTAACACAAATTTTATCCAAGTAAAGAGATCGGAAAGATGTTCTAATAGCAGAAATATAATTATGCTTCCATTTATAGGTTTATACCTTTTAGTTTCCTAGCTGCTATGTATTCCCATCAACTTTCTGAATTGTCTTTGATTGGAGTTCATTAGTAATTGGAATGGAGTTGTGTTAGATCGAAAACTAACACTCTTGCTTAAAGTTGCATGCTTTGAATTGTCAGCTATTCATATAGGGCTGACCTCATGCTTAGAGTTGCTTCAAGATGGTCTAAGACATGATGAGACATTTATAGCTCTAGGAACCAATCAATATCTGATGCTTTTTTGCTAACATATGGTTCCTTTGATGGTATGAGGTGTCTAAAGTCAGTTGACATCTTGCATGCAACCATGCAAGATTTTTCGTAGAGAATTAATACCTTTGAATTTATGAGCAAATCATTGTCTGCGCTTCTTGCTAATATTGTATCAGTTGAGATTGGGGCATTAATGCTTACTTGTCTCTATACTAGGTAATTGCAGAATATCTTCAGAAAGTGGACCCAAAATCTGATGGAGCCAAGAGAGACTGGGTTGCTATTTATGATGAGTGCGCTAGTGTACTCTACCAGGTTGGTGTTATTTTTTTCTTTTCCTTTTCCTTTTTTGGCATCATTTTTACAACACATTTAATGCCAATTATTGAATTTAATCTTGAAAGCTAGTTGTTTTTTGTGTTATAATAAAGTACTGACTTTCTATATGGAATATGGATGTACTGCAGAACATTTTTTTTTTTTATAAATAACTGGTATTCACTAATACGGTCGTCATGCAATAATTCCATGTATTACCTGAAATTAGTTAATATATAAACTTTGTGTAGTTTATTGTTGTTTTTTGATATTGCAACTTTACACCATTTGGCTTCTAATTTGATGGCCGATTCCATAAAGCCGTTGCATGATATTTATGGCTTTGACTTCTGAGTTGATAGTCCCCTGGCTGTTTCAGGAAATAGATTACACCAAAGAAGCAGCCAATGCCGAACAATTTGCTGAAAACTTCAAAGATATGGACTATGTAAAGGTGCCAAGTGTATATTGGGAATACACAACACCACAGGTCAGTCTTATGTCAACTCTTTCAATATGCTTACAAAACATCTATAGATATATAGTTATAGGATTAGTGTCTTTGATTATAATACTAGATTGAAGTGAGCCTGGCTGCAGGTCCTGACGATGGAGTATGTCCCAGGAATTAAAATAAACAGGATAAAACAGTTAGATCAGTTAGGTGTTGATCGAAAAAGGTATCAAACTTGACTTTTGCATTTCAATTGGTCATGCAGACATGTTATATAGCATAAATTTCTTTTGGTTTCAATTGAGCTTGATTCCCAGTGTTTGAGTTTGATCCTGCTTTCTGCTTTTGCAGGTTGGGGCGATATGCAGTGGAATCTTATCTAGAACAAATTCTATCTCATGGGTTTTTCCATGCTGACCCTGTGAGTTGTGTTCATAAGTTGGACTAACAAAGACGACCGTAGTTACTGTTTTTAATCATTTTTGTCACATATAATTAAGATTCAATTGTTGAACCACATTGAAGATTGGAGTGGTTATATATATGTGTGTGTGCGCGCGCGCGTGTGGCTTGCTACTCCTTTGTTTATGGTCTTTTGGAATATGAATCAGTTGGCCTCTTGATGCTGGTGGTTGAATGGGTTGGTTAATGTCTATTACACCTGGATAATCTTTTGGATGATGATGTGGTCGTCAAATCTAGGATAATAGTTGTTTCTCCAGAAAATTTGGTGCCATGTGCAAGTATCCTTATATAGGGAGTTCATTGCAATCCTTTTTGATAGTGGGTCCACACCGAAGAGAACAGTTGAGCTCGGATTGCTTAAACAGATCGATCTTGGCAATCCCGTAAGCCCCACTATGATTCTTTATCTAGGAACAAGAATAAGCAACTTCACAACCTTAGAGCCCACCAACAGTTACAAATCTCCCTTACTCACAAATCGAAAGATCACAATGAGAAAATAGAAATGGAGGAGATAAGAAGGAATTTGCCAAATGACTTTTGACAAATGACAATAAAAGTTGGCATTTTAAGGACAAAACAGACTCTTGACAAACCCAAGAACATTAATTACCAAAAACTCTTCATATTTTCAAAGACAATTAATTACTTGAGACTTTTAACTTAACTCTTAGTTTTCCTAATAATTATGCATATGCTGACCTACTAACTTCTCCAAAATTCTGCATTGCTTTAAGAAGATAAATGACATTCCCTTTTCTCCACTATTTGATCGTCTAGAGTATGACTCTGTGTCATCTTTAGTTCGTGTTATTATCTTTCTAAGTAAATGTGTTATCACACGGAAAATATGTTCATCAATTCTCTTAGTCCGGACATTTTTTCTTGGCATGTGCTCATACTGTGTGACCATTCAATTCAGTTTCTCCACATACTAAGTGGTCTTCAAGGTTATTTATCTAGCCATTTCTTGACTTTTCCTGTATGCCAACTTAGAGGTTTGATTTTGGGGTGTCAGCCAGTTGTAAAATTTTATCAACCTTTATGTGGAGCTTTCTTAATTTATGCCTATGGTAGAAACAAAATAAAATGTTAAACAACCCTTTCTTTGGAAAAGGCTGATGACAGAGAGTAAATGTATAGCTCTGATTACGTTTAAACAACTTTCTCTTCTAACTTTATATGTTGACTTCATGACTAAGATTAGCTGATATTTTTTTGTGAGAAATACTATTTTAGCTGAATTAACAGACAATCTGATACCAATTATCTTAGCATCCGTTACTTCATTTCTTCTCTTTAAGACATGATAGGACTCAGGCCACATCTTTTGGCACTTGCATACAAAGCCCTATGTCCGTAACCATATGTTTGTACCAACCAGTCCATAGAATCCATATACATGCTATTTGCAGCATGATCTCGACTTTTGAATGAAGAGTTAGTGGTATTTTGTTCATAGTACAATTTGATAGTCACAGTGGATTAGACTGCGTTACATGCAAATGCAAAACAGGCTATATGGATTTAAATGATTATTAACATTTTGCTTCTCTATGGATTTTGTCATTTTAACACCTATTTCGATTGGAAACATGGGAAGCAGTCCTGAAAAGGGAAGAAAGGTAAAATGATGCTGAGGTTTAAGCAAGGGTGATATTTTGGTTTGCAAATGCTTCATGGTTTCATATTGACTAGTGTTATGAAGTTGTGAATGTTGATTTCATTTAACTATCTGCCTTGTTAATTCCTAGTTAGATAAAATGACCACTATCAGTTTTCTGCTGCGTTAAACTGATGAGAATAATGAAAATGTGAAATGATTTGCCTGTTAGTTCAAGTAAATTAGGAGTTTATTACCTTTTTTACAGAGTCATAATGTTTTTCAATGTTTTATGCATGGTCATGGTATATCAGCTTAGTAGCTTTTCTCCTGATTGCAGCATCCTGGAAATATTGCTGTGGATGATTTCAATGGTGGGAGGCTTATTTTCTATGATTTTGGAATGATGGGAAGGTTCCTTTCTTCACTCAGATGAATGGCTACTTGAATTCTCCTCAACTGTTGAATCTTATGATGTATATTTTGCCCTTAGTACTCTTTACTTCTTTGGCGAATTTGCAGTATCAGTCCAAATATCAGGGAAGGGTTGCTAGAAGTATTTTATGGAGTTTATGAGAAAGATCCAGACAGGGTTAGTCACTTTATACTTCCTACATCAGTATATTAATGGTGCATTCACTATATGTTTGTTGCTGATACTGTTGAATCTCGAAAGAGAGCATACTTATACTAATATGTCAAAGTGTGGTGAAGGGCGCCATGACTTGGCCTTGCAAACATGGGGATGAAAAAAATGATCCATCTCCTCATAAGCTAGAGGCTAATTTGGATTCTATCCTTGTACATTGGCAAAATTTAACTAAAAGTTAAAACCTCAAGTACCATGTGCATGCCATTTCTGAAGATAAATACAACCCTAGTTCATGTCAAAACTACTCTGACAATCCAGATCACATGGTGAGGTTGAAAACTTGAAGGTTTCAACCTTTCACTCAGTTGACAAGTAACTACTGTGTCATAGAAAATATTAGCATGTAGTGTGAATTCGAAGATAATGACTGGAACTAGCTTGCCTTTGATTTGAATGTCAATATCACCTAATAAGGGATGCCAGTTATATTGGTGAAATTAAGTTATCTTACAAAGGTTAAGGGACAACTGATCGCTGAGGTCAATGTGTTCAGTAGTTGTCAGTGGTCCAGCTATGTAACTATCACAGATCTAGTAATATCTTGCTGATATTTGTGACGTGGAAGGATGATTCAAGAATTTTTCTAGGCCAGGTGAATTATTTCTGTTGACATAAATCTAGAGTCATGATGATGGTCTTTAACTACTAGGCTGATGGAGCCATGAAAACTGAACCACACTACCATAGAGCTGAGATCTTTTTTGATCCTAGGTTGGTCATGGAGCAGCATATGACCTTGAGTTCCCTCTTCAGCTCCTCTCAGTTTGCAATACCTTGTAGGTCTAATAATTCCTCAAAAAAAGTACCTTCTGTATGCTCATCATTGATTTGAAGTTTGGTTGAAATTAAACAGTAGACCTTACGCGGCTTGTTCCATTTTCTTTATTGCATAATACTTCATAGTATATCCCTTGCTGTCTATATGCCGAACTAGCTTGTGTTTTGTTCTGTTATGGATTCTATGCCACCTTTTACTCAATATCATAGTCTTTCCTTGGCTTGCTTGTCAAATTAAGGTCTTGGGAGTTTGTCTTCTGAACAAATGATGCTAGATGGTGTAATCTGCGGCCTAACTTGCAAGCAATTCTGTCTTGCAGGTGCTTCAGGCTATGATTCAAATGGGGGTCTTGGTTCCAACTGGAGACATGACTGCTGTCAGAAGGACTGCCAAGTTCTTTCTCAATAGGTGACTTTACAAAATTGTAATGCTTATTTCATATTGTGAACTATTTTTAAGATCTATTATTATTAACCTCTTGAATTAATGACCTGCAGCTTTGAAGAGCGCCTTGCAGCACAGAGAAAAGAGAGAGAGATGGCAACAGCTGAACTTGGGTTTAAAAAGCAATTGAGCAAAGAGGAAAGATTACAAAAAAAGAAGCAAAGACTAGCTGCAATTGGTAAACATGTAGTTTTTTATTTAGACATCATGTAGCTTTCTCCTTCAATATTTGAGTGTCATGTTTTTTTATTCGAGAAAATTTGAACATTATGTTTTAACGCGACATTCAACATGTGCGTGATTATAGGTTAATTTTAAACGTTTATTTTTTAGGTGAGGATCTTTTAGCAATTGCTGCTGATCAACCTTTCCGTTTCCCAGCCACTTTCACATTTGTTGTCAGAGCATTCACAGGTATTAAATTCAAGAAACAATTCATAGTGATCTGCTTAATTTTGTTAGCATCTTTCTTGAAATAGTTACTTTTTCGCAGTGTTAGATGGGATAGGAAAGGGTCTGGACCCAAGATTTGATATTACAGAGATTGCAAAACCGTGAGTGTAATTTAATTCTTACATCCTCCGACTAATTTTATGTTGAACACTGCTGGAGTTTCTGTGTACCGGATCTGACGTGAAGTTCCTGCTCTGTACTATAGATATGCTCTGGAGTTATTAAGATTCCGTGAAGCTGGTTATGAAGTTCTTGCACAGGCAATACTCCTCTCTTATTTTAATTGTAGATATGGCATTTTTCATATTTTTATCGGTTAATCTTTTTCCATACAGGACTTTAGAAAAAGATGGGAACGACAGTCCCGTGCATTCTATAATCTTTTCAGACAAGCTGACAGAGTTGAAAAGCTTGCAGAAATAATTCAGCGCTTGGTAGGTATTAGAAGTACCTTACTATTTCTGAAATGCTTTTAAATAAAATCCCTCCTATTTTCCTTATCACTTGCAACTTTTCTCACAGGAGCAAGGTGATCTTAAGCTTCGAGTACGAACTTTGGAGTCTGAGAGAGCTTTCCAGAGAGTTGCTGCTGTCCAAAAGACAGTTGGAAATGTGAGTTGGCCTAGGGTTTTAACTCACATATTTCATGTTACAAAATTCTTTTTGGCATATGATCTCACCGTGTTCATTCCATGTTTCTCAATTCCTTGTTTCATGTGTGACTAATTTTAACTTTTGAAATAAAAATTGTTCTTTGTGCTTGGATTTGTACATTGTGTTTCAAGACCACCTACCTCTGGCCCCTGCGACTACCACAAACAGGAAAAAAGAAAAATAGGGTAAAAAAAATAAAAGAAAAATTACACTGCAGGCACTGAATTCTTCCTCTTTTAGTGCACTACCACTCCCAAAACTAATCCCCCTTTCCTCTTCTCTTCAATTGACAAGTTGTTCCATGTACCTTTTATCAATCCCCATGAAGTCAGTGACAGCATGCAATTGACATGAGGGCCAGTTCATGTTTGAGCTTTGCTTTGGTAAAAGTTATGTTTACTCTATTTGAGCTTTGCAATTGACATGAGGGCCAGATCATACTTAAATTTATTGAGGGTTAAGGTTACATATTTACCTTCATAGGGGCCACCACTTCTAACATGTATGCCAAATTGTCAATTTGAGAACTCTGCATACTAAATTACATAGAAGGTAAACACTGTGTGTCATTGATGTGCAGATGGAGTGTAGTACACTTGTATGATTGTAAAAAATAGTATGTTTTGTATCTAAACTGGTATGTGGCATACAAGAATATTCACATGCTCACAAGTGAATAGTACAGCTAATCAAAATCTCAAGATTTTATTCTTTGGTAGTGTAGCACATGGATTTTGCTAACCAACCGAATGCACGTGAGTGGAGGGCAGCATGCTGTGCATGCGCTGGACTCCTCCCATGAGTGAACCGCACCCTACTCCTCTTGAATACAAAGTAGTGAAAGATGTCTGACCTTGCGCAAGATAAAATTGCAGAAAAATGATATAGAAAAGAATGATATCTCTGAAATTTTATAGGTTTGAAATTATATGCATGTCAAGATACTAGTTGTGTGCAACTCATTGGAATTTTAGTTTAGCTGGCAGTATTGAAATGCTTATTATGGCTAGCGCAGGCCTATCTCTCCTGATAATTGTCAAACAAATTGAACTCTTATTCTGAAGAAACGTTGTCAGGTTTCTTAAGCATTATGCAATCTCTGAATGACTTGGATGTGGAAGTACATCTTCGTTACCTGTTTAAGATATTATTTCCATTCTTCAGTGCCTTGGAGCACCAAACAAACCATGCAAACTATCTGGTAGGTCTTACCTGCATCTCAACTTTCTTTATGTTCTGTTGTCTAGGCTGTGGCGGCGGGAAGTCTGATAAATCTCGCAACAATTTTATACCTTAATGCCATTCGGGTATGGAGACTCACTGCCTAAAACTATACAAAAACAGTCTTGATCTTTAGACTTTGCTATTTTTTTGTTGATTGAGTTTGTCAATTTCACAGGGTCCTGCAATGACTGCTTACCTGTTCTGTGCATTTTTCGCTGTACAAGTTCTCTTTGGCATTCTCAAAGTAAAGAAGTTAGATCAGCAGGAGAGATTGATAACCGGCACCGCTTGAGTAAGGATTGATTGAGTAGTTAATAGCTGTATTATAATTCTTATTCCCCAGTTTTACATTTATATTTTTGCCTTCGTATCTTTTTCTTTTTCTTTTTCTGTACATCTTTTTTTGTTGTAGCAATGTCTCAAATATTAGCCGGAAAATTTGTAAATATTATGTTGTACATGTATAACTATTGTCTTGAAAAAAGAGCCCAGGACTTGTATAACACCATCAATTTTGTCGAGATAAAATTTATGAGGTAACATGCTTTGGGGCATGGCTTTCATTTCCATGATCAATCAAAAGTTTGTTCTGTAGCATATGAACACAGCACGTGTTTCTTTTTGTATGCATCATTTAACCCATCACTATTCTCATAATTTTGGCAAATTAAATCTTTTTCCTTAACTTCTCATTCGGTAGAAGGGTTTTAATCTTTTGAGCTTTTAGGTTTCTGATGGGTTTGCAATATTGGGTATAAGCTCTTTGATACAAATAAGTGAAGCTGCTTAAATGAACAGTACTGATTTTACTTAGCAATAACTATAATTATAACAGTTGATTGCCATCAGGATGTGAAAATTTTATATGATCAGCAGGCAACATAGATATTGATGAAACCATATTATAGTTTGTTCATGCACAGGAGGAAATGCTAGAAAGCATGACTAATTTGTGACAAATGTCACCCACAAGATCTCTATATACGAACAGGACAATGTAAAGAATCAACCAGCTGATCAAAAACCAACATGTCTTTTGATTTATTATTACTGATATATGGACAATGAGAGTTGGATATCAGAAACATTCATTCATGATACACAACTCTAATGCATTAACTCTCGTGCTCGAGGTAACACGGATGGTATGGTTTTATGGATGAAGGCAACAGTTTGAAGAATGAATGAATGAATGCATGCATGCACTGGTATTTGATTGTATATGATTTTCAATTACACGAATACACATTGGTTTTTGACAATGTGTAAATATGCACTGATTTTATATTATGTATATTGTTAGCTACCTTCTTCAACACAATTTATTTGAGTCGAGATCTGTGTGTGACCCCAACTGTCTTTCTCTAAGCCATTGTTATGTTATTTTACCACACATCAATTTTCAATAAACCCCTGTGTCAGTTTTCTGTAATCATTCTCCTTCTCTGAACCTATTTATGCAAAATCTTATTGCAAGTTCACTATGTACTTGTCCTAGTGCACACAATATCTCCAGGCACCTCTTTTTGCAGCTGACTTTTCATGCATATAACCAATAATTTTTTTAAAAAAAATTCTCAACCTTTTAGATTCACTCATATCTAATTTCTTGGGTTTTAATTTTGACTTTGTCCTTCATCAAGTTGATACAAAATTAATGGTTTTCAACGAATATAAAACCTTTTGTGTCCACTTAATGAATGGGTAAATGAACTCTAAAATTTATGAAATTTGATATTGAAAAACGAAGAAGAAGGGGAGCACAGGAGGGGGTGGATCAGCTGTTTATTGTGCAAGAGCGAAAGGTAATGCTTCTCTTCTATGTCAACAGCTAGCACATGTCCAGCAGTATGAATACTGAATACTGATGATGCATGCTAACTCAACAAGAGATTTCAAACGAAGGGGTGGGTTATTAGAATACAGGTATCATTTGATATGCGATACACCACATGTTATCAATGCAGCATTGCGGATAATATAATATGGTCAGCATTAGTGTGATTCGGAAAGCGTAACAGCTGATATATTTTGAAACACTGATGATTCAGACAGCTTAAAACCATATCTCCTGCCAATGGCAACAGCCTCGTCAATGGTTGCAGTCTCAACCTCAATTTCTTCATCTATATATCATTGCATGAAATTGTTATATCAACAACCAATGTTTAAAAGAATTTCTGTCATTTCTATTACCATTTTCTTTAGCAACAAAGTTCCAAATACCATCACAAAGATTAGCACATACAATGGTAACCATTTTGAATGTTCTGATTGTTGCACTTCCTAACTGACTAGAACCTATCGCCGTGTAGTCTCAGAAACGAGTTAGTCCTATGGAGAAGAATTTCTTGACTATGTACTATAAATGTTGTATCCATTTACATGGGAGCTGAATAGGTCAGGCGAGCTACATACAAAAGCCGAGTTACCCACCAGCATCATACTAGATCCGTTCTTTGTAAGGAGTCCAGATCAACTTGTTAACGTCAATCTCCGGACCTCCACGGCCAGCAGCCTTCAGGTGGCGGTCTAGGACCTCCGGGTCCGCACATAGCGCGTGCATCCCTCTCTTGTACTGGATCAACTCCAAACTCTGCAAAGTAGTTAGGATGTCATTGGCTTTAATCGAAGTCATGTCACTGAGCTCCTGTTCACCAAAAGAAATAGTCAGCACATAAGATACAAAGCATAACATACACTTACTGGTTTCAGAGCCCATGCAAACATGAGAACCAAAAATCCCCAGAATAGTTATATGTTTATATTGGCCAAACAGACGCCCATTCTCTATTAAGGAATCGACAGCAATTTGTTTATTTAACATACAGAGGAGTGAAGAAACAGAAATGTGTAAAAAAAAAAAAAGAAAAAAAAAAAAGATCGCATACCTTGATTGAGATGTTACTTTTGCGCTCTTTAAGAATTCCTACGAGAACTCTAGTCCAGTATCCTTTGTAGCTCAAAAGGCCAAGATCAGAAAGTGGTCTCTCTGGGGTACCCGCTTTGCCCTCTTTCTTTGAAAGTTCATATGCTGCTTCCAAGTAACGTCAGCTTAAGTACATTTCTTGAATATACAGATGAAAAGAAAAAAAAGATATATATTGCATTGAAAATATGCTGGCTATATTGCCTGCGCTGTGTTCCTCCTAGCAATTTGAGTCTTCTATGATTTCCAAAAGAATTAAAGAAAAAAGGATATAGACCTCTGTTTGAATAAAACTGTAGAAATACTTCTAATCATCTATGCACACATAGTAAAAGCTTATAATCCACATCATGGGGAGATAATAACAGAAAAATAAGAAGGAAAGGGATTAGAGGAGGGGAGAAGAGGAGGATTTCTATAGAGAATCACATCCACATCACCGCACAATGCAAGACAAAGACCAAAAACGATAGCATTTTCAAAATGATTAACTAATCTATCACAAATAATATATTCAAAAATATTTGTCAACATTTAATAGAGGATATCAAGACAATTCTTAAATGCATCTGCCTTGCTGCTCTATAAATTTCTTGAGAGTTATATATATATATATATATATATATATATATATATATATATATATATATATATATATATATATATATATATATCATAGTTTACATTTTTTCATAGTTTCTTCAGTCGTAATAACTACCTTTCTACCTTCCATTTGTTTCTTGACAAATTTTTACTCTTTTAATTGTATCTATTCTACAAGTATTAGCAGCTTCTACTTAATAGCATGATTTCTATGAGTCAACATTTTCTGCTTCTTCTTCATGTCACCTTCATGGTATTATCTTTAGAAAAACCCAAATTATAAGAAAAAGGCATTAGGCACAAACTTAATCCGGGAAACGAAACATCAATTTCTATAATTTAACTAAAATGTACAGGAACCAAATTTACTTAAGACACCAATAGAGGGAAAAAAAAAAAAAGAAAAGAAAAGAAAATAAACTATATCGAATTCTATAATTAAACTAAAATGTACAAAAACCAAATTTACTGAAGACACCAATAAAAAGAAAAAGAAAAGGGAATAAAACACTATTATTGATTTTTTTTTTCCTTTTTCAAGAACAAACATGTTATAAAGCTACAGGCGAGAGCAACTATAGGTTATCTAGAAAAGGATTCATGACATTGTTAAACTTACAGAATGCAATTAGAAATTTTCCATAGCCTTTCCTTTGGTGTGGAGGAAGTGTGAGAATACATGCCAAGTTATAGGACTCCTCAGAGTGCTTCTCCTGCACCAAACGGAGAAAAATTAATACAAACTTCCAAAATGTTCTACAGAAGCTCTTCCACCAAGCAAATCAGTGGGAAAAACCAAAATAAAATGACTACAATGACATGTGCAAGTGCACACAAAAGATAAAAGAGCCTAATTCCTTCAACACTGTTATCTATCCTGACCAACATCAAAATAGCATATAATGTTGGTCCGATATTGCCCAATACCATATGCTCAATTTTGCCGATTTTGATACTAAATGATCGGCCAATGCCAATACGGATTCTGATATTTTAAACCATGATCATAAGCAAATTGATCTAAGATATGATCTCATCATGGAAAATTCGACAAAGCTTATAGCCAAATTCATAATAATACCTATAGGTAAAATCTGGAAATCCCAAATTGTTCTTGGCAAAGAAGCTCCATAAGATGCAGACTCGTTGTGGGTTAAGTTCAAATTACAGTGCACCAAAGCATATATAATATAACCTATGAAACTATCAGCTTCCTAAATTATAGTTTTTTTAACCCATAGCCTCAGTTTATGTCAGCGAAGCACTCGATGAATGTGGGTTTGCAGATTGTTGTGTGGAAAGTGTGGAAAGGAGATGGTAAAGTGTTCAGATATGTTGACAAGCTATATAGAGGCAATAAGAAACAGAAAGTCACCAAACTTAAAGTTCCACTGAAGCAATTACCTTGGAAAAATATGCCACTATGTGGCATCCTCGATTGTCACATTCACAAAGAATGTAAAATAAGAAAAGATCGACATCATAGTAAAGCGACTTGTGATCAAGGAATAATTTTGCCAAGTAACAGAGATTCTGCCCATAAACCTTGTTCTTCTTTCCATCAACCTGTGAAATACTTCTGTGAGATATATTAATGAAAATGAATACAAGACTATAGATATATTCTGAAGCCTTAAGAGTGGAAGAGAAGCAGAGGATGATGGGTCGACAAGAAGTAACAAAGAGAAGCCCATAAACTAAAAAGCTGAAAGCTGTATGCATAACCATCACAGAGTCCAATATGCTCAAATAAAGAAGGCAGCATATAAAAGTCTTAAAAGCTAAATATAGCTTCCCAATATATAACTTATCATGAAAACAGTAAAACATTCATTGGAAGCTAAAAAGAAAATCTCTCACCTCAAACACGGACAGAGGGCCGTCCCGGTAGATCTCATCACCAGGTGGATGTTTAAGATCACATTTTTTCTGCAAGGTGAAAGAGGCTGTCGATAACTAGACATGCTTAACTATTTCAGCATAGCGTTGGTTGGACGAGAAACTAAAAGAAAGAAAAGATAACTCAAGAAATAAAATATTAATTCATAATATAAAGAGAATGACCGTCACTTATAAAACCCATAAAAGGATAATATCAAAAAAAAATCCCATTATTTAATTTAGTGTACTAATTTTTAAATAAATATGTATCTGTATCGAATCTTATCAACATTAACATTTCAAAAGTTTTGCAGAAAAAGGTCTACAATACTTGTAATATAAACGGATCAGGATAGCATATTTCTCTTATTATTAATGTTGTTTAAAAGATCTGCAGATTGTGAAACAGTCAAAACAAAAGTTTAGTTGCATGTATGCTGAAAATAATTAAGTGTAAGCTGATAGGCATCCTCCTGGTTATCTGTTAAGACGTTAGGTCGACTCCCACCATAAAGTGCACATGATCTTTATCTTGAGTTCACTTCTATTTTTCACTAAAGGGCATGTAATTATGCTCCTTGGCTCACAACATTCAACCCGTCTAACAAATAGTTTATGACCTAGTGGTGTATGTCCTTCAGAAGGTTTGCATGCTGGCTCTTCTGGAGGTTTCCACGGTGGGCTTCTAATATTAAACCCCAAACATTCTTTTTGGTCTTAGGGCGGTGCAGCAGAGTCAACTACCGCTCTTGATTGGATGTAAGCTTGAGACATGTAAAGTCAAGCAAACTAATTTTTCGATTCATGATATATAACACATTTCTCCTTCACAAGGATGATGCCAAGGCTCGGAGACTCCTCCGACCATAGATGTTCAAAAATGTACAAACAATAACTTAGACCTTCTCCAAATCCGTCTTAACACCCGCCAGTCTCCTCTACAAATAAGTGCACTTTAAACCATTCTGGACTGCACATTATAGCACAACATTCCAAATCATCATGAAATTCAGCCATCGCTAAAGTGCTAATTATTTTTGACAAGGATAACACAACCTCAATCGTAAAAGTTAAAATAAAAAAACTATACCGACAAACATTTAACTTTCAGATGTGTTCATCAAATTTCTACTTCCACAGGCATCTGGAGTTGATATGAATTCGTATGTGATGTGATCCTACACTGGCCAGGCAGAGCATACAATTCTTTAATCCTTGATGCTATGAAATCTAGGACAATGATAGATAGTCAGGAAGGTCAATATCCTTGAATCAATATCCTTGAATTATTTGTCAAGCAACTTATAAAATTATCATCAAACTACTGGTAGGGCAAATTAAGGACATTATACCGTGGATTTAATACAAAAAACAAGACCAACATAAAAAAAGCCTTTAGGCCTTTGGAGTTGTATAAATGAATCCTTATCCTCAATCACTCTCTTTCAGAGGTCATTCCCAGTCACATTAGCAACCAGCATATCCTTTTCGATTGAGCATTATAAACCTTTTCAAGGATTTTGATACTCCAAGGAGTGTAAGCTTTCAAGAGGCAGCTACCATGAACATGACTGCCTATTTATAGTAAACACAAAACTTGACATCTATTTTATAACAAATCCCCACAAAACTATAGCAGGCTTCATGCTAGAAATATAAATTAAAATGTAAATAAAGACAGGACTCT
The DNA here is from genome assembly GCA_036321105.1 of Dracaena cambodiana. Taxonomy (NCBI): domain Eukaryota; kingdom Viridiplantae; phylum Streptophyta; class Magnoliopsida; order Asparagales; family Asparagaceae; genus Dracaena; species Dracaena cambodiana. Next base: position 1,150,645 of record JAYEPQ010000016.1, on the reverse strand, counting down.
ACATGAGAAAATGTTACGTGTACAACTAGACTTAATGACTGCAAATCTAAGATAATAGAGTTACAATCTGAGATAGGCAAGTAACACATCAAATTTTCCCCGCACCCAGAATATATCAAATTTTCAAAGAGTCATGGGTATCAGGGTATCATCACCATTATGCAATTTACTTTAATGCAGACACCTAGTTATACGTTGCTCGCCGTCCTGTATAAACGCGAGTAACTTAACTCTTAATGTCATAACAAAACGATTATCATAAGTGGAAAAGCAAGTAACCACTGCAGGATGCTCTCAATAGCCTGTTTTTCCTAAATGAATTCAAGCTAAAAGAAATTCTGCTGCAGCTCACCAGGTGCCTCTGAAGCTGTTCTTTACGCTTCATAAAGTTTAGGCAGAACTCACAAAAGAACAGCTGGGAACAGTCATTGTATTCCGGCGGAAAAGGGGAGAAATACCATGTTTCAATCTCATATCTTCCAAGTTCAATTTTTGTTATATTTTTCACTTTTGTGACCTCCTCATGTTCGCGCAAACTAGCAGGATCAAGCCCCTCGTGGCCAGCCTGAAGAACAAAAAGGCAAGTGCCACCTTCATTAGTTGGGAATTAAAAAAAAAAAAAAAAAAAAAAAAAAAAAAAAAAAAAAAGGAGTCATAATAACGTTGTAAGAATTGGTGCAAAAGAGGTCCTAAATATAATAAGGCAACACTTGTACAAGGTTAGATTTGGGTTTTTTCTCAATTGTATGAGACAATTCAGAATAAGTAAGAGACTCGTAGACAGAACTTAGTGGCTTTTCATGATTTGATTTGACTTCATTTAATTTCATAATTTTACATAATGCGAAAGCTTAGTGTCTTTTTTACATGACTTAGATCTGAAAAGCTTGCAATTTTTATTAATTAGTATTGCTCTTCTCCCAAGTGATGTTGAGGAGAAGCTAGTGATTTTCATTTGGAAGGAAAAAAGAGAATTTACAGCATGATGCAAAATAACGATAACTAAAACAAAATAACCTCAGCAGCCAGAACAGGAGTTGGTACCAAACAAACATACCTCCACATGTGTCTCATCAACCTTCTGTTTCTGGAGGCGCGTCATTTTCACGCTTGTTGCCTGTCAAAGATCCACAGAAATGCCAGTGTAAATCAGAGCATCATTTTAAAGTTTCTCAATGATGCAATCCCTTCTTCGAGATAGAAGAACTAGCAACCTCTCTGAAAAGCATCAGATGCCTTATATTAGAATAGTTCCAGTGTAACTAAGTAAAAATGGAAATAATTGGTGCTGAACAATGATAGTCAAATCATGCCAATAAGAAAGATGCAAGCAGAACAAACAAGAGTAAGAATCAGTGCAGCATGATGCTCCACATTCTCAAAACAGGACTAGAAATTAGAGTTTGGGAATAATGAAGCATATAGGAATATTCAAAACCAGAAAATGCATGTGTGTGCTTGCGTGCGTGCGTGCATATAAATGTGGAAGAAGCGAAAAACAAAAAGTTAAAGGACAATTAACGTTTTAGGTTTCATATTATGTGTTAGTTTGCCTTGTAAATAAACTTTCAATATCAGCCTCTCAATACTCCAAAGAGTACCTTGAGTGTAACTTAAATCTTATAACAATAGCATCGTCATGTAATACCTTGTCATCTGCAGTCTCTAGGGAATCAAGGTCCACTTGTTCAAGTTTAACCCACTCATCAAGCCTCCTGTTGACTGGAAAAGTAAGATAAAAAATTCCATAATATGTGCATAAATAGTGGAAAAAATTGAAAGTTTCTAATTGCTAATCATCCTAAACATTACAGAAACTTTATAGATGCATGGAAAAGCAAAGCCGAAGGAACTTAGATGCATTACTGCCAAATCTAACTAGATATAGTGTGCTACTATTGGTTTATTTTGGATGTCTTAGCAGCAATGATTGTGTTATGTCCTTCCAACGACTTCGACTATCAAGAGGGACGCAAGTATGGAAACTGATTATTTTCAATGTATTTTGAGCCGCTCTTGTGTCATGGTGAGTTTCGGTGATACGATTTAACGGGTTTCTAGTCACTAATCAATGCAGTACTGTGGGTTCTTTTTTCATTATTTTTCATGTAAATTTATTGAAGGAATGTCAAAGAGTGTTATCAAAGAGGTTGAGCTTCACTATAACATATTTTACTCCTCTATTATATTATGATAAGAAAATTGTTATTTTACTATTAAAAAAAAATCTAAAAACAGTAAAAGTTCAGATCACTTGATCATGCAAAAATTCAAACACAACGTATCATTAAATTAACCGCTGTTCATATAAAAGACTAGGTAGCAAATAGCAAGAATAATCAAGTGAATAGGCACTATTGGTTGATAAAACACACGACTGAAGGTTCCTCAATACCAACTAGTGACAAAGAGAACTTCCAACGAAATTAGACGGAAGAAAGACAACATGCTGTGCAATGTCTACATGCCCTTAAACAATGTCTATGTGCCCTTAAAGTTGCTACATATGTTAAAGTGAAAACTATCTCATGAAAAATTAAAGATAAGGCAATACATATGCTTACCATGTATACTAGCTAATTATATGGGTTGGTAAAGCCTAGTTCTACTCTGACTTAGTTTGAACACACATGGACTCTTCACCTTCATCTCCTTAATATATTTTTGAAAGCCAGCCAATATATCAACACTTCATCAGCCTTGCCACTTTCCCATTAATAACTGCAAATTCTAACAACTTCACCCTGTGGATACGAGAGTATCCGATATTTTAGTATCCGCAATTTTATTTTATTTTTATCTCTATCCCGGTATCACTTATCATTCTTCGTTAGCAACCACTTCACAATTTTGTTCTACTTTATCACTACTCCACCTTGGCACCTTATTCATGGGATCCTTTACACTTTTAAGGATCTATATAACATGTATTTATGTGCATACTATTTCAAAGTTCAAACTAATAATGTGTTCAAAACATGGTGTAGCTGAAATAAATGGATAGAAAAAATACCCTGAGAGGAGATAAAGACAAATAACAGCCTCCATACAACATTAGAAGTACGTTCTATTGTGGATAAAGTTAATGAGACCTGTTAAGATAGCTAATGGTTTAGGAAGGTGCAATGGAGACTACTAATAAAAGCTTGTTAATAATTGTCGAGGGAGCAAGAAGAACTAGAGGAGCCTAAACGAACATGGCTGGTAGCATTCGAAGAGGATGTATATTGTTGTTCTATATCAATGCCCGTTCTGACTGGGAAAGGCTTGAATGAGATTATTTATTGTCTAATCCATTACTCCTCCCTCACAATCATGTTGTTCTAAAATGAGTAGCCTGTCATCATATTTACTCCGATTTTGAACCCATCCAATTGTTCATTAGTCATGACACAAGAATAGCATGCGAATCTTAGAGAATGAGTACCAAATTTTCTATGTTCAATTAGGCTCTGTTTGGTTTGAGGGAAAATGAAGGAAAAGAAAAGAAAATAAGAAAGAAATTTTTTTCTATTGTTCGGCTTGAGAGAAAATTTAAAAGAAAAGAAAATATTTCCTTACTAACCAAACATAAAGGAAAAACCAATTTCCATCTTCTTTTCTTTTCTTTTTTCTTTTCCTTTCTCTTTCTTTTTCTTTCTTCCACTTTCTTTCAAATCAAACACAGCCTTAGGAAAGTTTCAGCCTATTATCTTCCCATACCAACAAAACATCACAACCACCTACAAGAATGAACCCTTCATGATAAGTAAAAGGTCTGCTATCGTTCTTTATCATCCTCAAAAGCAAGGTTTCAGATATCGACCAAAAATGATATATATATATATATATATATATATATATATATATATATATATATATATATATATATATATATATATATATCACATATATCATGCCAAATTTTGCAGTGTACCTGATACATTATATTATTGCATAACACTGGTCTGATATCGACATGAAATTGTCAATTTTGATGCTATAAAATGATTAGGGGACATTGATACCCGATATTTTTAGATGTGGCCCAAAACCTTCAGAATTAATTCAATCTTCATACCACAATTTATACAATTGTTCTTGAAAAGTTTACATTTATCATTCTTTCTTGATTTAAAGGAAATGGTAAGTAATCAAGATCCTAACAATTCTTGACCAAGACGAGATGCTTTAAAAATTAAAATTTCCCAAAAATCAATTATTTCGTAGCAGCAAGAACAAGCAAAACCTTATCAATACTACCACCAAGTTCATTCTTTCTTGATTCAAAAGAAATGGTAACTTATCAAAACCCTAACAATTCTCGACCAAGACGATATGCTTTAAACATTAACATTTTTCAAAAATTAATTATTTCACAGCAGCAAGAACAAGCATGACCCTATCAATACTATCATCAAGTTCGGATCGTTCCCAAAGAAACCTAACGCTAACCCTAACCCTAAACCGAGTAAAATTGAAAGAGACCAAGAAGAAAAACAGAAAAATCCATGGCGAGAGGACTCGAGCACTCACACTCGGTGTAGTGGACGTAGTACTCGTACTCGCTGCAGTCGCCGCCGCCGCCGCCGGTGGAGGACGACGAGACCTTCCGCCTCTCGATGATCTTGGCAGGGTGGAGCTTGTCATCGCGCCACCGGCACATGACGCTGGCCCCCACCTCCAGCGGTAACTTCACCGCCCGCCCCTTCTGGGAACCTCCCACGTTCTGCTGGAAGCTTCCGCCGACTCCGCCTCCGTCGCCGCTGCTGGCGTTGGCGGCGGTGAGCTTACCGCCCTCGGCCTTGGGCGCCTCCATCGGCCTTGGGCTCGGGACGCGGTTCTTGATTTCGAATGGAGGTTGCGGTCTCTGCGGTTTTCTGTCCGGATCCGACCCGTTTGTGGAGTCGCCTATATTCTTGGGCTTCTTATAGTCTAGGCTCGCAGAGGCCCAGTTGCCACGAATGCACAAATTCAAGGCGGGAACTTCTATTTGCGCAAACCATTTTGCGATGTGAGCCCACCTCCAGAAGTTTCCGGAGTAAAAAATTAAAAATTTGCCATTTCTTCGCATAACAAGACTAAATCATAAACACTCCAGACTTAGAAAAATAAACTCATTGAGCAAAGTTGTGTGCTCAAATTTAAAGTCCCTGAGTTGTTGAGCTCTTAAAAGCTCATAAATATCCTTACAAATGGAAAATTATAAAGGTACACTCCAAATGTATAAGGGCACACCCAGCATACTCATGCTTGGGTCTGCCGGTGTGCCCTTTATAATTTCCCTTACAATTTCAATTTCACTTATTATTAGGATGAAAAAAAAAAAAAGAGTTTTAATCTAGATTATACATCTTTTTGTTTTAACTAAGGCAGAATCCTCTAACTAAAAGAGGACTTCTTTTTATCTTACTTATGTTATCTAGTTTTTCTATTATACCTATTTAGAATAAGATAATAACATGATTAATTATTCAACTTAAATTTTAACAGAATTTTTGACATCTTGTAATTATGGATTTAGATTCTATTTCCAAAAAAACTATATTTATGGATAAGATAGCGCTTTTCTCCATTGTCGTATAAGTGCTCATGCACACCGGAATCCGGGCTCAATATTCATGGCACTAGATCATAACATGCTACTAGGCACTACAATCAATTTTCGTACTGTATTACAGTAACGAATATACCACTCTGAGTAACAATTATCAATTGGTGATCCAGTAATTACCCAAGTCGCTGTAGTAAAAGAATTCCGGCCCTAACATTACAATCAATATTTATACGACAAAACTCTAATTTATCATATAGTTTCTCCGAAAATGTTTTTTTTTTCATGAAAATCGTTAAATTTGTATTAACTTGATGGAGGACCAAATTGAAACTAAAACCCAAGTAATTAGATATGAGTGAATCTCAGTGGGTCGAGATTATAATCCAAAAGAAATTTTTAAAAAAAAATTATTGGAGATAGCAGATATGAATTGCAGCATAGGTAACTTGAGCTAGCTCTCAGGTTATTTATATTTTTCTCATATATATATATATATACATATAAACTTCTCCCCCTCCAATTTGGGTGCTCTCAGAAATATCTATTGGGTGTTCTTGAAAGAAGAGGACGAACTTGTCTATTAAAATAAATGCCAAGTTTATAATATTTCTAAAGTTTTTGGTGTGTGCCCTTAATGATTTGTTTGGTGCCTTTGGGTCACTCTTATGTAACAAACAGGATTATCCAAATTAGAATATGATTTCGAAAGTGAAATCCGAATTTGAATCCGGATCATCTGATCGTAAGACTACCCGAATGCTATTTGGAAAGGATTCGGTTTCGGATCCGGATTCAGAGCGGATTATGGATGTAATTATCAAATCAAATCAGAGTAGGAAATCAATTTCGAATCAAAGGTAGGAAATCGACTTCCAGTATAAATATAGGTCCCCTGCTCTCATAGAATGCTCACCCTCTCTCTCAACCCTGATCCGAAGCAGCCGGCGGCAATCTCGCAGTCCAACCACCGGCGGCGATCCTCTCCTCTCCTCTCTTCAGGCACGTAAGTTTCAAATCTAATTAGTTTATCTGTAATTTCGTCTTAATTAGTGTCCGTAATTGGTGGAGTATAATTTTACCGAAACCCTAAAGTTATCCATCAATCACTGTATTTTAATTTTTCCCATTGATTCCCTTAGGGAATATTGTAAAACTATGATTTTTTTGCTATCAGTTCTATCTTTTTTCAATTAAAAATTAAAAAAAAAATTGAAATGGATTCTTTAGCATAATTAGGGAAACGTGTATTGGATCTTTAGATCTTTAGTTGGCTGGTACTCCAAAGACTTGATTTTGGGAATAATTCTCTACTCAACTACAAATTTTTATTTTGATTTTTTTTATTTTTTTTATTGCCCAGGCTTGAGCACGGCGGCGGCTCTCTTATTTGAAGAAGATGTCATCTGAAAAAATCAATTTTCGGATGAAAACTGCGAAGATGGCCAGGATACCGATATGGCCAAGAATGTTCTTTTCCGCAAAGGGGTTTCATTAGACAACAAGATAGTCAAGAAGTGGCAGGATGCAATTACTAGATCCAATGTTCAACCATCCAGGACCTCCGGCCTGCCCCTCATCCTTTGGCAACATGCAAGTACCAGACTTGTCGATATCTTTAGCACAGACATCACTGCTTTCGAAACTATCAGCTCCACAACAAAGTGCATGTACACAAAAGGAGGCTGGCTCCTCTTCCGTCGGTTTGAATATCCTAACAACACGAACATCTCTAGTTTCTTCCTGCAGAATGCTATTTCTGGGGCCAGGATAGATTTGCCGGACATGAAGGGAGAGGAGTGGAAAGGGAGGAGCTTTTTCACGGATGACACCGGGGTGTTCTCTGTGAAGACTGAAAGAGGAGAGAACCTCTGCCAGATTGATTGGCCCAAAGGACTACAAATGGTGCCCCAAGGGAAATTTGCGTCACGGGTCGAAGTTCTCGACTTGGTTGAATGTACCAGTCAAGATATTCTTCCATTTTCTTTGATATCGGAAAAATTTCCGTGTTGGATCAGCTTGGAGGATTAGTTTCTGGGGTGGGTGGGTGGGTTGAAGCTATCTATCTGGTATCATTGTTGCGGAAATTTTGATTAATTTATTTACGAAGAAGACACAACTTATCTTCTATGTTCTCATGTGTACTGGAAAAGCTTCAACATCTTTAGGTTTCAAATTCTTCTAAATGTTAGCTTTGTGAAAATTGTACTGTCAAATTCAAATACTAGATTGAGAGTCTTTCTATTGTCAGTATAAAGAGAGTTAGATTCCTGTGCAGTGCAGGTTTCTCTTTTTGTTATTTCATTGAGAAGAGAATGCTTGGAATTTTGTGTTGGTGTTTTTATGGCAAATTTGTTGTTACTATTGCTTGGATCTCAGACTCTTGGGGTGCAAATTGCTAATTTTTTAGATGCATTTCAGTACGTACTTGTTCAAACATACTTGGAGTAAGAGAAATATATGCGCTGACTAATTAGAATTTTATGATGGAATCAAGGAGAGAAATATGCACTGACTTTATGGAAAGATGGTGTAGCAAGTGAACTTCTACAATTGGCTTGTGAAACTTGGAAAATTATAACCATTTGTTTTGTTGATGTTGTACTATATGAAGTTAATAATTTTGAGAGATTTGTGGTGTTTTATATGTATCTAATTTCAATCAATGGGATTTGGGCCCAAGGTGATGTTCATGTATTAGGCGCTCTTAGCACCCTTAAAAGTGCCATGAAAGACCTTTACAGCACCCTTAAAAGTGCCATGGAGAAATCTAGCTGTAGCTTTTATTAAAGGGTTAATTACAGTAAGATCTTCTGTAGTATTAGGCGTGTGTAACTTAACACCCCTAAAGTTTGAAACTCTAAAAAAAAATCCCTGGACTGTTAATACTGTTAGTGAAGATTAGTTATTTTCACTCTTCTTCTTTTTTTTTTTTTTTATTAAAGTACATTCTTGTTCCTCAAATTCCTATTCTATTCTCATCACTTCGTTTAACCAGCACACCCCCTCTCTCTCTCCTCTCTCCTTTTCTATCCCTTTCTCTCAGTCACTCTCTCTGAGAGAGAGGGATAGAGAGAGAGTGACAGGGCGAGAGAGGGATAGAGAGGGAGAGAGGAGAGAGAGAGGGAGCGTGCTGGTTAAAGAGAGGGATGATGGTAGAATAAGAATTTGAGTAACAAGATTGCACTTTAATAAAAAAATGAGAGTGAAAATAACTAACTCTTACTCACAGTATTAACGGTCTACAAAATTTTTTGAGAGTTTCAAACTTCAGGAGTGTTGTTACACACCTCCATTTATTAAATATAGTACTGGTTACATAGAGAGGTAAATCAAATACATCCGTCAAAAAACAGAGGGAGACAAACTAAACTTTGCTACTTTTGTGCTCGCTGTATTGATTGCTTTCCGAACTAAACTCCAATGTAGCGGTTTTTTTTTTCCTTATTCTTTTTCCTTAAAAGAAATGGACTATATTTGTTCTGAGAAGATAAAAAAAGGGTATATTGTTTCGGAATGACTCCTTAATGGTGAAGATTTTTATTTTTACTATTTTTCCTCGTTTTCCCATTGACAGACTGTATTTGGCAATGGATTGCTCTGTTAACGTCTTCCACTTTCTAAAAATCCAACTGACCGGCTGAAGTTAGCCTTTAGTGATGATCCTTTCAATTTTTCACATCCAATCATAAAAGGATTTTATCTCCAAAGCATTGTAAAAATATTTTTCAATAAAAAAAAAAAAAAAAATGTGAGACTAACACGTTACATGTTCATTCATTCAATTTCCAGTAGTAATTTGGTTAACGATGTACAAAGCTGAGAACGGTTTGTAGATTTTCTTTGTAATCCAAGTTTTTAACAACTACAGGAATATCAATTACTATATATTACTAAATAACATTTTTTCTCTTTTTGTAGGAATATTCTTTACACAAGCCTTATTATTATTATTACTTTCCTTAGTGAAGGTTAAGGATTATTATCCTAAATGGAAAACCTTCCAAGTTGCCGAGGAAGTATTATAGAAGGCACGTCTAGGACATGCGGGCAATTTATTTCTAAATGGTGCCTTATCAGCTTTGGAAGAGTCTTATACAGATTATTTTTTTTAAAAAGATACAAAAATATGATAATTTTAGAACGAGTCGTATATTTTTGAACAGCTACGGATATACACCTTGAAACATGAAAAACATCCTTTTGGTGTTACAAATGAAGCCATAAAATTTTCAAGTAAATGTGCAAACAATGTGAAACTCTTACATTAGTTCATATACCAATAGAAAGTACTAATGGAAATTGGGTGATTATCTTTAATAAATTACTAAATGTTAGCTTTTTCCTTTAGAGGCGGAAGAGAGATAAATGTCGTAAACACAAACTTTTGGTGTGGTTCATGAACTGTTCATGACTTAGATCATTTCATCAAGGATGTGTGATTCTTCAACTCATGGAGGGTGTATATGACGGTCATTTACTACATAAGCATGACAAAAAATTGTTACACACATAGTATGGTCTCTATATCTCATAAGGTTGTTGAAATATCCGAGGAAACTGAAAATAAATGGATGTTGAAATTTTATATTCTCGCAGATAATGGGGACGACATGGTCGAAATTTGGGTGAGACATGATAAAATTTATTAAATTGAAGGATTGATTTTTCTTTTTCTTTCTTTCTTTCTTTCTTTTTTTTAAAACTAGTTCTTTTACAAGTTCCAGTAAACAGAGACCAGTGTGTTTTCGTTGCATAAAATTTATTATTATTTCTTTCTATCTCTAATTCTATTTTAATTTTTTTTTTTCCTCTTTCCATATAAGGGCTATTGAGGAAAATTGCTCTGTGGGGGAGTCGTAAGGTCAATAGCTTTTAATTTTTTTTTATAAGGCTATTGACCTTCCTGACTATATATCATTGTTCTAGATTTCATAGCATCAAGTATTAAGGAATTGTATGCTCTGCCTGGCCAGTGTAGGATCACATCACATACGAATTCATATCCCTGAATCAATATCAATATGCATGTTATTAATAAACTTCACCGCCTAAATCTTTCCTTTGGAGCATAATGAAAATTTTCACGTGTTTGTATAGTGCGACTTCAAGTCTGGATAATCTTAATCCTTCAAGTCTGGATAATCTTAATCTAGAAGTTGAATACTTTGAGACCTTCATATTCTCCCGGTTCCACTCTAAAATTGTTTAACGAATCAAGTCCTGGTCAAAACATCATTTTAATTTACTCAAATCTTTTGCAGAGATATCTTAGTATTATTGATTTACTCAATCTTTTGCAGAGATATCTGAGTACTATTGTAGCGCTCATGGTGTTCTCGTCTGAACCATTTGGTGGCAGGTACACAGAGAAATATCTTCTAGGTTGTATTTGGTATCCGTCTTTTTGCAAATGTTAAAAAGTATTTTAATCTTTTGAACAGATGTAATAGCCCACTTGATTCCATTGATGTTCTAGCATACGAGCGAAGGTTGATAAAAATATTGGACACAAGTCTAAAAGAAGATGCAACTCGGGTTTGTCTTCTGATCTCTAACCCTATGTATGATGAACTCGAAACGTTGTCCTGATTTCATACAGGATGATAAGGTCCTGTCGTCGAAACCCTTGGCATCCCTAGATCATTGGGTGCTGATGCAAACTGATGGTTTCAGTATTTTTTTGTTAGTATTGATTGGAGAAGTGGCGGCATTGATCTTCCGGACATTACCGCAAATGAACGACATCCTCATTCTACCTCTGGTGCCTTTTCCGGAACACCATCTAGCCGTGATTGCCAGGTATTCGTCATGGATGGAGTAGAGAGAGAAATCTATATCTGGACATTAAGGTCCCTGACAGATCAGGAATGGATCACACGGCGGTTAACTGCTGAAGTGCCTGTTACTTTCGCTGTGGGGTTCACCGTACACAAAGAAAAGTTATGGTGGTTGAATAGCGAAGGCAGAGTGATGTGCTTGGGGGCAGAAGAAAATATCATTCAAGCTTTTGACTTTGCTCCTCTGGGATCTCCGAATGTAACGGATTATAGCGCGAGCTTGTTGACTTACAACGATAGCTTTTTCCTGGTTCGGACCTTTCCTGAACCCATGAGCTGTTATAAAGTTATTAAAAATGCAGATGCTCTGGTGTACATAGAACTGACTTCGCTAGATGGTAGTTGTTTCCTAATTTAGGATTGAAGAGGAGGTTTTGGCCTCCACATGAATAATAAAAACATGATGGACAGAGTGTTCATTGGCTTGCCCTTTGATCGTAGTTCTGACTGTGTGTCGTACAGCTTGCGGACCAGAGAAGTAGAAGTACTGAAGGAGTGCAGATCTGGAACATGGCAGTGTATTTGCATGGGGGTCTGGTTCCCGCCTTTTCGCTTGAGACTTCCCACCCCGGCCAGCTCGACGTATATTTCAATAACTAGCAGCAGCAGCAGCAGCTAGTATTGACCGCTTCTGCTGCTTATGTCTCTGGATGATCTGGAAATAATCAATGGGGGGTCTGGTAAGTGTTCACTCAGGATCTCAGCTGTGAAATCTTCAACTCCTCTTTGGCCTCTGTTAAAAACACTATATCATTGTTACTTACTTGTATATGAATCTTTTTCATTGTTTGGTGATGTGCAAAATTCTTCAGGCCTGCTACTGTCTTATCTACATACTTGTATTTGAATCTCGAGATTTTCAATCTTCTAAGTGTCTTATGACTCCACCACAGAGCAATTTTCTTCAATAGCCCTTATATGGAAAGAGGGGGAAAAAAATAAATTAAAATAGAATTAGAGATAGAAAGAAATAATAATAAATTTTACGCAACGAAAACACTGGTCTCTGTTTACTGAAACTTGTATAATAACTAGTTTTAAAAAAAAAAAAAAAAAAAGAAAGAAAAAGAAAAATCAATCCTTCAATTTAGCACAAATAGGAATGAAAATCATTTCCTTTTAAATTTTAGAAACATAAAGGATAATATACATAATAAAGTAGTTTGCATATGATCTCTATCTATATTTATACATCAGCATTTGAAATTCGTTGACCTTATCTGTACTATAAGCAGAAACATAGATATAGTTATCCCATACACTTTTAAAATTTTATTTTTCTTATTCATATTAAAATTTGGAATTATAGATAATAATACAATATATATATATATATATATATATATATATATATATATATATATATATATATATATATATATATATATATATTAGAAATTTTAGTTTTAAATGTTCTAATTATCAAATTATACAAGGCCTTACTTGATTCACTTAAATAGCTACAATACATGGACGGATGATTTAATAATAAATTATCATTATTAAATCATGAGTGCCAATTCCATAAACTATTTTCTAAAAATATTTAGACTTTTTAATAAGAGGCCAAGTCCATTTCTCTGGCCCAAGCTCGAAATATTAGTAGCAGTAGTAGTAATAAGTTCTAAACCACTATTTGAATACAAAACCAATCACACTCATTAGTCTCACATTTCAACCACTAAATCAACTTTTAATGTGAGAATTACTTCCATTTTAAATTCAAATTTAACTCCCAACTCTTTTTTCCTCCATCCTTCAATTTCTAAAATCCACCACTAATCAATTTCATTAGTGAGCTTCTTTGGCCCATTAAATCCAATTTAAAAAACTTGTTATTAGAACCTCTATAGAAAACTACAATTATGAGTCCTCTGTAATTATTTAAAATTTAACTTTAAAACCTTTTAAATCTATCCCATTATAAGCCTTTGACTTATTAATTCTTTCCTTCAAAAACTCTTTTTAATTCAAATTCCTATAAATCTTATGTAAACCCGTCCATTTATTTTAGACTTCTGCCTTCAAACCAAAGTTTCTTCTCTCGCCCTTCTTTGGCCCCCAGTTGCCGCCAGCAATTGCTAACAACAACCATCAGTACCTGCAGCAGCAGCGTCAATTGATCGATTAGAGCCCGATCAACCTACTTGAGCCCTGACCGAGCTAATTGAAAACTGCGCTTCGTAGCAGAAGCTTGCCCACTAGAGAGCATCATGTCTCACCCAAATTTCGACCATGTCGTCCCTATTATCTGCGAGAATATAAAATTTCCTTTGGATTCATTAATTATGCACACCAAACTATAGTTCATACTTAGATACAGAACAATAAGGTTACCTACACTCTGAGTGAACTTTAATCGTAAAATTTGGCAAAAATATGTTTTTATTTTGCACTGTTTTTTTTTGGCTGACCCACCTTCATCTTTTTTGATAATTTTTATAAATACCGATTTTATATATATATATATATATATATATATATATATATATATATTCCCTCTTTGTGTCAATCTCCTTTAGATGGGCAATATTTGGATAAACATTCTAATTTCTGCTCTAAGATATTTAATTTATTTCTAAAAATATTCATAATTATTTAATAATCATGACACATAATGTATGTTAGTACTAATATTTTCTCAATGCACATAAGATTATAGCTTAATAAAATTTCCAATCCCATTAGTTGTACTACTCTCTAGAGTTTGTTTGAGGTTTTTTTTTTTTTTTCCTCAAGTATGAGAAGGAAAATCCATTTTTGTGTGGAGGAGAGAAATTGAAGAATATAAATACAAAATTGGTTTCATTAAATGAATCTCCTTATTTAGAATATTTATAAATCATTTTTAACCCAATTTTAATTATAATTTAAAGGTTTAGAGATTTTATTTTATTTATAGAAGCAGTCTGGACTGAAGGGGATGAAAACTCTAGTCGGGAAGCAGTCGCCGACCTATAACTTTACTGTCCGAGGTTGAAACCCTGGACAGCGGGTTACCCATCTGGAATGACAACCTCGAACAAATCTCTTACTGTCCGGGTGTATACCTCGGATGGACAATTACCTATCCGGGATGTACACTCCAAATATAACATGATATGTCATGAATTCAACAATATTTAGATACTAAAAACTACTTTTATTTTTACATACAATAAGATATACACAACATACACCAACAATTTATTAAAAGAAAATAGTAAGAAAATAATTAAGAAGATATTAAAGAATAAGCCAATATGACATTATCAAAACACCAAATTAGAAGATAGTAAATATAGGGCAATACGAAACATAATAACCATACTACATAGTAACTTAGTACATTTACACCTCCTCTAAAATTTATTCAAAAATACAGACGTTGACAAACATTTTGCAAAGTTTGTTAATATCTAGAGACAAGCAATCTAACATCTACGTATTTTCCAAAGGGATATGTATTGCTTACAGCCGAATTGACGCAGCACACAAACTGGATGATATGGTTCCACATTCTTCCTGATCTTCAACATTCCTATATAATATGTGATATCATGAAGTGCGTGGTTATCTCTATCATGACGATACGGATCCCATATAACCTGCGAATTAAATACCCAATAAATATGTATTAGAAATATACATTGTACATGGTTAGTGATAGATTTACTTGCGATACTGACTGTCTAAAAGCAAGTACCTTTTGAGTCCCTTTTGAGATTCTGTAAAAAATTAATGAAACATTATCTGAATATAATGAAATACACAGAATTAGAGCTCTAATAAATTGTAAAAAAAATTAGCTTCCTCTCAATTACTGTGAGCAATATAAAGAGGCACAAACCTTTCAAAATTCTTAACTTTAGAAAGTTCAACATCAAAATAGCACAAAATGATAATTTTTTTCAGGGATATGAATCCAAATTTGTACATGCACAAAGACAAAAAAAAAATAAAAATAAAAATAAAATTAAAGCTGTAGGATGAACTTGTGATGAGTGGGGTTGATCCATTTGAAATAATCAATAAAATAAAACATTGCAGTGCATAAACCATAAAGTAGACAACAAATTTAGGAAATAATTGTTGCACAACTGATAAAAACACCTATATGCTAAGGTTAAAAACATGCCAACTAGTTGATTCCAAAATCCACATTTATTTGAATTGACGCAATTGATAAGTTAAAAGTATTGTAACATCTAAGTAGCAAGAATTAAATCTACTAAAAATTTCAAACATAAAATTAGATACATATAAAACAGCACAAATCTCTCAAAATTATTAACTTCGTATAGTACAACATCAACAAAACAAATGGTTATAATTTTCCAAGTTTCACAAGCCAATTGTAGAAGTTCTCTTGCTACACCATCTTTGATTTCTTCGTAAACCACTTATTATCCATGAAGTCAGTGCATATTTCTCTCCTTGATTCCATCATAAAATTCTAATTAGTCAGCGCATATATTTCTCTTACTCCAAGTATGTTTGAACAAGTACGTACTGAAATGCATCTAAAAAATTAGCAATTTGCACCCCAAGAGTCTGAGATCCAAGCAATAGTAACAACAAATTTGCCATAAAAACGCCAACACAAAATTACAAGCATTCTCTTCTCAATGAAATAACAAAAAGAGAAACCTGCACTGCACAGGAATCAACTCTCTTTATACTGACAATAGAAAGACTCTCAATCTAGTATTTGAATTTCAAAAGGAATAACTATGTATAAATTAAAAAATACAGACAACTGACAGTTCTAGAAAACGTGACCTTGATTTCAGCTAAAACCACTATGTGCAATATCAATATCTTACTAACAAAATGCAGGGTAAGGCAATTGTAAATGAATTCATCGACGCAATTGTGGAGAAGAAATGCAAAGGATGGAAATATGTCAAGGTGGCAGGGTCATTTGATGTGTCTACTGCTGAGGGCGGAGGGGGATTTAACCTCCGAGACTGCGAGGGTAAGGCACTCCTAAGGCCGAGCCTTTCCAACGCCAGGTAACAACCTCTTGTCTGTGGAAGCCTATGCTGTTTGTAAGACAATGGAAGAAATCATCAACCTAGGAGAAGAAGGTGTAGTGTTTTGCCTAGATAAGAAGTTTTTTGACATAATACAAGAAGAATTGTCTCCTTCTGATAGCATTTTGTCAACGGTCAAAAACAACATCTGTTGGTGTGCACAACACCCGGCATTTCATGTCTTGTTGCTAGAGACGGTGCAGCTCGAATCAGCACTTGAGTTAAGTGAATGCGGAAGGTTCGAGACAGCATTGCCAGTGGGAATTCTGATGGATCATAACCACCAGGCTCAATGATATTTATTCAGGCCAAGTTTATCTTGTAACTGAGGTTCAGAGCGAAAAATAATGGGAAAACTAATGGCATCTTGCTTTGTGGTTCATAATAATATTATCTTGCAAACTTTGGAATCTAAATTTGGATGGTTTATGCTTTTATTCATGGCCCATCGTTATTCTTTTCTTGACAAATCATTATAATAAGGAAATTACTGCACTAAAATGATATTAGAACTATCCTGTCTACATTACTCTAAAACAAAATTGAACTATTATACACGCATACCACACTTTAGATATATAATCTGGTTTTTTATTAGTTTAAGTTCTATAGACATCACAGGACTCCTATGGAATATTCGACACTCTATAAGACCGGTTCATGTCAAATGCTTTACTAGAAAAGGAAATGTAAATCTCACAAAAATCAGCTGATACGATAGACAAAAGAAACTCACTAAAATTTGAACTGCTTTGAAGTTTGGAAATAAATTCAGAATGCACAGCTGATAATAGTCTAAAGGGAAATTCTAAATGCGCACCATACTTTTCTTAGTGACCACCGTGACCTAACGAATAAATAATTACAAATTTGTCATAAATTTTTTGGACAAAAAAACCCTAGTGAGCACCATTCCCTCGACTTCCTCTTTCCTTTCATCTTAGTGAGCGCTAATCGCCTACAACTTCGCGGCGGCGTAAGGGGGCCGGAGCTCTGACTGAAGGGGGAGAAGCGAAGGGACAAAGAGGCAGAGCGGGAGATTCTTTAGGAAGTGATGGAAGAAAGAAGGGGCAGAACTCACTGGAGATTCAAACAATTTTTTTTTTAATTGAAACAAGATAGCCCTAATAACAGTGATACTAGTTTTAAAATTTCCCCCTAAAGGAATCAATGGGGAAAATTATAATAATTCACAGATAACTTTTGAGTTTTGAAAAGGACATAATCCAGCAATTAGGACGGTAACTAGGACAAAAGTACGGAGAAATTAAACGAATTAGATTTCGGAGTTGAAACCTACGTGCCAGAGGAGAGGACCGCTGCCTAACGCCGCCGCCGGTGGTTGGACTGCGAGATTGCCGCCGGCCGCATAGGGTTAGGGTTTTGAGGGAGGGAGAGCATTATATAGAAGGGGAGTTTCTAAACCGGCACACTTTTTTTTACTCAGCAGCCCAGTTTTCACAGTGAGCCCTCTCTGTTTTTTAAAAGAGAGTTTTTTCCAGTGAAAACATCTAAAATATCCAAAATATCTTCCCTACATTCTCTCACCTACTCCCCTAAAACTCAACTCCTCCACTATTTTAGAAATTCATTTCTTCCTATCTAGGCTGGCCAACTCCCTCCAACCCACTGCATATCTTATTCATCTTCTTCTCTCAAGTCAAATAGTTTGAATTTGAAGATTAAAAAAAAAAAAGGTAAAAATTCTGCAATTGTTCGCGCAGGGGGGAGAGGAGGAGCTGAGATTGAAGAAAAGAGCAATTTGGTATTAAAATTTTTGGACAATCTTGTTATAAAAGCAAACTTTTAAAGTGGGTTCACGAGTAAAAATAGTGTGCTTCCTTTAGAAACTCCCATATAAAAGCAGTAGATTTCCTACTTGGATTCGAATTTGTATTTTTACAGTAATAAATATATCCATAACCCGCTCTGAATACGGATCCGGATCCAGTCCGAATTCTCTTGCCAATTGGATTCGAATAAAAATATAGTCTTACATCGGATGATCCGTTTCAAATCGAATTTAGGTTGGATGATCTGGACTCAAATTCGAATTCGGGTAAAAATATAGTCTTTCGTAATGTTCTAAAATACGTTTTCATTATGCATGCGGTTCGGAAGCATATAATGTATAAACGGATTTCACGGAGATTAAACAGATTATGCAGAGTTATGCAGAATATTAATATTTTAATATATATTAATATAATAATATTTAAAAATGTATATATTGAGTGTTATAAAATTCAAGAATATTAGGAAAAAGTATAACAAAAAGATAATAACCGAATCACCTAACCTTAACATGTTCATAGTGTTCAATTTGATTTTTTCTCTTTTGTATTCATTTGTTTTTTCCTCATAATATTCCTTAAATGTCATGATTTCAAGTTTAAAACCATAAACAAAGTAAATCAGTATGCAGATTATGTGGGTTATACGGATGCATAACCTGTATAATCCACGTTTAGAACGATTAATCACCATGTCCACATGGACAGGGTGGACATGGTGATTTCTTAATTTTTCGTACGTTTCAAATCCGCATACAATTATGTAGATGCATAATCGTATACATAAAACTTTTTTTTAGAACACTGGTCTTTCACAATCATACTCGAATTCGGATAATCCTGATTAAAGCACTTATCAAATTGCTAACCACACCAATCAAATAACTCTAAAATAGGGAAATTCTAAATGCACCTATTTTTTTTTCCCTAAGAACACCTACTTAGTAGTTCATGGTCATTACTAGTTTACCATTTTAAATTTTGGACTAGACTATTTTCATTTCATCTTTCCAGTTGTACTAATTTTTACAGAACTCAATCCGCTAACCCTATTATGAAAATCTTTCTCATTATTTTTCTATTTCAGCTATCAATTTGCTCTCCCCTAAAAAGTGCTCTTTATTTCCTCCAAATAATTCGAAAAGATTTGAAGAGAAACTGGGGAAGAGAGAGGAGATAGAGAGAGAGAGAGGAGAGATTAAAAAGAATAAGGGTAAATTGAGGATATTGGAGGTGTAATTTAGTAAAAACCCTTGTTTTTGAACTTTAATATGGGTGTAATTGGAAAGTGGATATGTATTTCGGAAAAAGTGGGCACATTTAAAATATTCCTAGAAATGTTACGGGAAATTCTAAATGCCCACCACATTTTTCTTAGTGAGCATCATGGCTAACTTTAAAATAATTATAAATTTACTATTTATTTTTTTGAATATAAATTATTTTCACATTTTTCTTGGCGAGCACCTTGACCCCCTTTTTCTTTTTTTCCTAACCCTTTTTTTTTTCTTCCCTTCTTCTTCTTCTTCTTCTTCTTTTTCTTGTGCGTGTCGGTGGACTACGAGAGAGGAAGAGGGCGAGCGACGACCATCGTCACACGGTGATAGGGAGAACTGTGGGACGAGGGGAAGGAGACCAGGGGAACGGCGAAGGAGAAATGAGTTAGGGTTGGTGCTCACTAAAAAAATATTATTAAAATGGAAAGATCGGTAGTACTCACTAAGAAAGCACCATTTTTAAAAATTGTATGGTGCTCGCTAAGCAGATGGTGCTCACTAAGAAAAAGTGGGGCGCATTTAGAATTCCCCAAATATTACAAGTTTACCATTTATTTTTATAGACAAATTTATCATCTTCTCTCCCAAATTACTCATTTGCCTAATAGATTATTGATCACTTTCTGGTCATTAGAAAGCATATTAAATCTTGACCTATAGAATTGCTTATTATTGGATATGAGGATTCGACAATCTCGGTCGATTGGTCAAGTAGATCGCCCATCTCCCTCCGAAACATCATGCCCACCAATATCTTAAACATCATTAGTGCCAATTCCATGGTGACCTTGCATTTTGCTTCGCTACCACCTAAAGCAGAGCAACCAGCTGAAAGGTGCCCAATATCCCACAACGAAAGCAAAATACTCCCCTATTCTCATACAATAACTCTTGCCAATTGGGTTGTGAGCCCAATGGGACTCCCAGAACTAGCGGCTTAGAAATATCAATCTCAATAAAAACATAGGCTAAAACGCCCTTCAGCAAGGCCTTTATGCAAGCATCGATAACGACTGCTTTACCCACAATTGTCCCAATCTCCATATGGGTTAACAATCCCAATAGTCGAATGGCAAATTAGGTAATTGTACACATACTGTAACCTTGAGATAACAACCTTTGAAAGCTGAAAGTTTGTCTCCGATCCTCCAAATTGAGAATTGCGCATGTCACTGATCAAGAGCCCTCCATTTTCTTCATCAACTTGTCCTTCTCACAATTAAATTTGAACGTCAAAAATCTATTTTCTATTGGAATGATATGGAAGCTCTCCCTCTTTTTCCACTAGCAGCACATAATCCTTGCAAGAAATTCTAGATCTAGCACATGGTTTCCAAGAAACTTCCAATCAAGGAAAACTTTCATTATTCATTATTCTTTTCGATTCTCTCCTCAGGAATCACAAGAGTATCTTTAAACAGCTGCTGTAGTCGAGAAACCTCCTCGTTGGAGACCCGCCTCTCATCATGGGGAACATAACCACTGGATCTAATAACCACTACCAACCTTACAAGGGAGACCCTTTCTAAGATATTCTCGAGTTGCTAGGAAAACTTCACTCTATAGTAGAAGCTTGCCCACCAGAAAGCATCACGTCTCTCTCAGTTTTCGCCCCTATCGTTCCTATTGTCTGCGAGAATGTAAAATATTCTTCAGATTCGTTACTTATGCGTACAAAATTTTTCAAATTTTAAATTCTAAGTAGATATCATTGTACAATCTGATAAAATAATCTTTTTATTTTTCTTTGATCTATTTGTCTCAAAGCAGAGCATTCTAATTCTACATAAATTTACATATCAATTAATTTAATCTAAATATTGTCATTTTTTTTTGCTAACCAACGTTCATCTTTTTTGATAATTTTAATAAATACAAATTATATATATATATATATATATATATATATATATATATATATATATATATATATATATATATATATATATATATATATATATATATATATATATATATATATATATATATATATATAGGGATTACTGTAGGTGAGCCGCCAGCTCAGGAAAAGTTACGTGAGCTAGCGGCAAAACTATAATGATCCAATTATTTTTCTTTAATTTTTTTTTACAATTACTATCTCTACATCCTTAACTTCTTTCGGATTAAATTTCATAAATTTTGGAGTTTATTTACTCTTTTATCAAGTATACAAAATGTTTTATTTATTGAAAACCGTTAATTTTGTGTTAAATTGATGGAGAATCAAATCAAAACTAAAACCCAAGAAATTGGGTATGAGTGAACCCTAAGGGGTCGAGATCATAATCCAAAAGAATTTTTAAAAAAAAGATTATTGGAGATAGTAGAAATGAACTACAGCTCAGGTAACTTGCGTGAGCTGTTAGCTCATTTCCATTTTTCTCATATATATATATATATATATATATATATATATATATATATATATATATATATATATATATATATATATATATATATATATATATATAATCTCTTTGTATCAATCTCCTTTAGATCGGCAATATTTGGATAAACATTATACATTCTAGATATTCTAATTTCTGCTCTAAGATATTTAACTTATTTCCAAAAATATTTATAATTATTGAATATTCATGACACATAATCTATGTTAGTACTAACATTTTCTCAATGCACTTGAGATTATAGCTTAAGGTAGTTATTCTTTTGTTTTTCAAATTAGTATTAGAATATTATAAGTTACAGAATGAGTATATGTTTTTGGATTTACCATATTCAAAATTCAAATTGTTTTTTATTTTGAACTTGTTTTTCTTTTTTCTTTTTTTTTATAATACAGGTCCTTCAGGACTTCATCCTTTTTTGCCTACCACCAAACGCATCCTAATTACAAGTTTCACAAGCTGATTATAGAAGTTCCCTTGCTGCACCATCTTTGATTTCTTCATAAAACGCTTATTATCCATGAAGTCAGTGCATATTTCCCTCCTTGATTCCATCATAAAATTCTAATTAGTCAGCGCATATATTTCTCTTACTCCAAGTATGTTAAACAAAAAATTCTAATTAGTCAGCGCATATATTTCTCTTACTCCAAGTATGTTAAACAAGTACGGAAATGCATCTGAAAAATTAGCAATTTGCACCGCAAGAGTCTGAGATCCAAGCAATAGTAACAACAAATTTGCCATCAAAACGCCAACACAAAATTCCAAGCATTATCTTCTCGATGAAATAACAAAAAGAGAAACCTAGAAAGACTTTCAATATAGTATTTGAATTTGACAGTACAATTTCCACAAAGCTAACATTTATAATTTGAAACCTAAAGATGTTGAAGCTTTTCCAGTACACATGAGAACATAGAAGATAAGTTGCGTCTTCTTCGTAAATAAATTAATCAAAATTTCCGCAACAATGATACCAGATAGATAGCTTCAACCCACCCACCCACCCCAGAAACTAATCCTCCAAGTTGATCCAACACGGAAATTTTTCCGATATCAAAGAAAATGGAAGAATATCTTGACTGGTACATTCAACCAAGTCGAGAACTTCGACACATGACGCAAATTTCCCTTGGGGCACCATTTGTAGTCCTTTGGGCCAATCAATCTGGTAGAGGTTCTCTCCTCTTTCAGTCTTCACAGAGAACACCCCGGTGTCATCCATGAAAAAGCTCCTCCCTTTCCACTTCTCTCCCTTCATGTCCAGCAAATCTATCCTGGCCCCAGAAATAGCATTCTGCAGGAAGAAACTAGCGATGTTCGTGTTGTTAGGATATTCAAACCGACGGAAGAGGAGCCAGCCTCCTTTTGTGTACATGCACTTTGTTCTGGAGCTTATAGTTTCGAAAGCAGTGATGTCTGTGCTGAAGATATCGACAAGTCTGGTATTTGCATCTTGCCAAAGGATGAGGGGCAGGCCGGAGGTCCTGGATGGTTGAACATTGGATCTAGTAATTGCATCTTGCCACTTCTTGACTATCTTGTTGTCTAATAAAATCCCTTTGCGGAAAAGAACATTCTTGGCCATATCGGTATCCTGGCCATCTTTGCAGTTTTCATCCGAAAATTGATTTTTTCAGATGACATCTTCTTCAAATAAGAGAGCCGCCGCCGTGCTCAAGCCTGGGCAATAAAAAAAATAAAAAAAATCAAAATAAAAATTTGTAGTTGAGTAGAGAATTATTCCCAAAATCAAGTCTTTGGAGTACCAGCCAACTAAAGATCTAAAGATCCAATACACGTTTCCCTAATTATGCTAAAGATATCCATTTCAATTTTTTTTTTAATTTTTAATTGAAAAAAGATAGAACTGATAGCAAAAAAATCATAGTTTTACAATATTCCCCAAGGGAATCAATGGGAAAAATTAAAATACAGTGATTGATGGATAACTTTAGGGTTTCGGTAAAATTATACTCCACCAATTACGGACACTAATTAAGACGAAATTACAGATAAATTAATTGGTTTTGAAACTTACGTGCCTGAGGAGAGGAGAGGAGAGGATCGCCGCCGGTGGTTGGACTGCGAGATTGCCGCCGGCCGCTTCGGATCAGGGTTGAGAGAGAGGGTGAGCGTTCTATGAGAGCAGGGGACCTATATTTATACTGGAAGTCGATTTCCTACCTTTGATTCGAAATTGATTTCCCACTCTGATTTGATTTGATTTGATAATTACATCCATAATCCGCTCTGAATCCGGATCCGAAACCGAATCCTTTCCAAATAGCATTCGGGTAGTCTTACGATCCGATGATCCGGATTCAAATTCGGATTTCACTTTCGAAATCATATTCTAATTTGGATAATCCTGTTTGTTACATAAGAGTGACCTAAAGGCACCAAGCAAATCATTAAGGGCACACACCAAAAACTTTAGAAATATTATAAACTTGGCATTTATTTTAATAGACAAGTTCGTCCTCTCCTTTCAAGAACACCCGATAGATATTTCTGAGAGCACCCAAATTGGAGGGGGAGAAGTTTATATATATATATATATATATATATATATATATATATATATGTGTGTGTCTCTGTGTGTGTGTGTATATATATATATATATATATATATATATATATATATATATATATATATATATATATATATGTATATATATATATGAGAAAAATAGAAATAACCTGACAGCTAGCTCAAGTTACCTATGCTGCAATTCATATCTGCTATCTCCAATAATTATATATATATATATATATATATATATCATACCAAATTTTGCAGTGTACCTGATACATTATATTATTGCATAACACTGGTCTGATATCGACATGAAATTGTCAATTTTGATGCTATAAAATGATTAGGGGACGTTGATGCCCGATATTTTTAGACGTTGCTCAAAACCTTCAGAATTAATTCAATCTTCATACCACAATTTATATAATTGTTCTTGAAAAGTTTACATTTATCATTCTTTCTTGATTTAAAGGAAATGGTAAGTAAGCAAGATCCTAACAATTATTGACCAAGACGAGATGCTTTAAAAATTAAAACTTCCCAAAAATCAATTATTTTGTAGCAGCAAGAACAAGCAAAACCCTATCAATACTACCACCAAGTTCATTCTTTCTTGATTTAAAAGAAATGGTAACTTATCAAAACCCTAACAATTCTCGACCAAGACGAGATGCTTTAAACATTAACATTTTTCAAAAATCAATTATTTCACAGCAGCAAGAACAAGCATGACCCTATCAATACTATCATCAAGTTCGGATCGTTCCCAAAAAAACCTAACGCTAACCCTAACCCTAAACCGAGTAAAATTGAAAGAGACCAAGAAGAAAAACAGAAAAATCCATGGCGAGAGGACTCGAGCACTCACACTCGGTGTAGTGGACGTAGTATTCGTACTCGCTGCAGTCGCCGCCGCCGCCGCCGGTGGAGGACGACGAGACCTTCCGCCTCTCGATGATCTTGGCTGGGTGGAGCTTGTCATCGCGCCACCGGCACATGACGCTGGCCCCCACCTCCTGCGGTAACTTCACCGCCCGCCCCTTCTGGGAACCTCCCACGTTCTGCTGGAAGCTTCCGCCGTCTCGGGACGCGGTTCTTGATTTTCGAACGGAGGTTGCGGTTTCTGAGGTTTTCTGTCCGGATCCGACCCGTTTGTGGAGTCGCTCAAATTCTTGGCCTTCTTATAGTCTGGGCTCGCAGAGGCCCAGTTGCGACGAATGAACAAATTCAAGGCGGTAAACTCTATATGCGCAAACCATTTTGCGGTGTGAGCCCACCTCCAGAAGTTTCTGGAGTAAAAAAATTAAAACTTCGCCATTTCTTTATATAACAAGAGTAAATCATAAACAGTTCCGACTTAGAAAAATAAACTCATTGAGCAAAGTTGTGTGCTCAAATAGAATTTTCCGTTAAAGGTCCTGAGATGTTAAGCTCTTAAAAGCTCGTAAATATCCTTACAATTGGAAAATTATAAAGGTACACTCCAAATGTATAAGGGCACACCCAATCCCCTCCCACGAGGTTAGGGCCAACATACTCATGCTTGGGTGTGCTGTTATACATTTGTGTGCCTTTATAATTCCCCTTACATTTTCAATTTCACTTATTATTAGGTTGAAAAAAAAAAAAAAAAAGAGTTTTAATCTAGATTATACATCTTTTTTGTTTTAACTAAGCCAGAATCCTCTAACTAAAAGAGGACTTCGTCATAACATGATTAATTATTCGAGTTAAATTTTAACAGAATTTTTGACATCTTGTAATTATGGATTTAGATTCTATATCTAGTGCAAGATTAGCATGGTACAACCTCAACCATATATTAAATAGTTAATAGTTAGGTAGTTAAGATCTTTACCGAACTAACATAATAATATCTTTCTTATTTGCACTAAAATGTAAGAATTGCTTAGGAATTCTTTGATAGTGACTTTTGCCAGGTTCTTGGGGTCCCATCTACTCCTCTTCCTCTTTTTGTCGATCGTGCCACTTTTTCTCATTCTATTCGTCTAGCTTTCTTAACGAACTTGTACAATCAATGCCATAGAGATAACCAACTCTATTATCAAAGTTAGAGGCGATGATTTGTCACCAGATATCTGGTGGCGTGAAAAGAGCTACTATTATCCGGAGAAAAACCATTAAAAAATGATGATTTTTCATGGAGGTTTCCACATAGAGACCCCTTGATTTAGGCAAACAGATCCCAATTATAGGTACTTGGAAGCATATCGACAGAATAAACGAAGTACAAATAGTTAACATTCTATGGTCTTATATCTTAGGTTGTAACTTGATCATAAGCGAATTTGTTGACGTTGCACCCACAAAATATGTAAAGTGCCAAACATTGGGAACTATTCGGAGAGGAGTTAGGAATATGAACAAGAAGAAGCGAGAACCACTTAAATGGAGGAATTGATGGCATTTTGTCCTTAATCGACATAGATAGGGATCAAAAAGCAGCTAATTTGATGTCTTATTAAGGGAAAGACAAAGTAAGAGCATGCTATTGGAGTCGTTGCAACATGTATCAGGGAGGCCACCATTGATTGTGTACGAACAAAATACGAGTCCAAAGGAAATAATATAAAGGTTTTAGCTAATAGGAAAATTGACTCTTTCGGGAACCAGTAATGCATATTAATATCCAAATGGAACGGATTTGAACTTCTTCTAGAATGGTTTCCGATGCGAAATGAAGTTCAATTAGTAATTCAAAAGAGAAAAATCTTTGATAAGATTTATTTTATTTTGTAGGTTAAAGCCAAGCAGAAATGATGTGAAAAAAATTAGAATAATGGAAATGAACATAATAGCTCACAAAAGTTAGCAGAGCTATAATCTATTTTCACTATCACCAATATTTTTTTTCCAAAATATTTATTTGGATTATAATCTTAACCCCGTAGGAGTCACTTATATCTAATTTCTTTGGTTTTAATTTTGATTTTTCATTGCATCAAGTAAATATAAAATTAATAGTTTTTAGTAAATATATCATGTTTAAAAAAACTCTAAAATCCATAAAATTTAATTCTAAATAAGTTAAGGAGGTGAAGATTATGATTACCAAAAAAAATTGAAAAAAAATTAAAAAGGATTACTGTTTTTTTCCGCTAGTTTGCATAATTTATATAAGCTGACGACTCATACAGTATTCGGAAAAAAAAAGAAGAAATATACATAAAATTAGTAGAAATTACGGTAAAAAAATAATTATTATAATCTTGATAAGACACCTGTTGCCAAAATAAACATGCCACTGAGCAAATTCTCAGCCAACTTTAACCAAAATAATAATGTAAGATTTATCTTCATATCATGATGATTAAGTAAAGTTTACTGATATGTGTCCTAAAGTTTGGGAGCTTAATCATAGTTGTTCTCCATAACTTTGGGTATTATATTCCTTTCATTTTTCTACATACCTTTATATTGGAAGAAAAGACAGGTACCAAATTACCTCATTAGGAAAGTTCGAGAATTGCTAGGTGGCAATCAACCATTTTTTTTTTATAAGTTTAGTGAGTCTTAACCTACATTAATTTTGTTGAATTCATGTATTTTAAATATTAAATTTTTGAGCTAATTCGCTAGTTTAAAAATAAATAAATTAAGTGAATGAAAAATGACTTCAAAATGGAGTGCATAGTAAAGGGAACAAGAGGAAAGAGGAAAGTGGAGTGCTAGGATATGAATTTATATAGAATTGTTTGTTCCATATCATTACTTATGTAAGAAAAGGAGAAATCTTGAGCACCACGGGTGATGCTGCGCACCGCCTGCATGCGCTCCTCACCTCTATTGGGTTCAGACGTGATTCCATCCGCCCATTAAGAACAAGTTTTTACTCTTTTCATTTTCCTTCTTCTGCAGACATAAACTTTGTCTTTCAACATAAGTTTTCTGTTTTCAGAATCTTCTGCAGACAGAAACTTTGTTCTTCAACAGAAGTTTTCTGTTTTCAGAAGAACAGTTATGTTCATTTCTGTCCTGCACTACACCATACATAAAACAGAGAGCATTTTTTATCAGATTCGCTAGAGCAACATGATTGTAGTTTCCTTCCTGTTGCAAACCGATCATTGTATTCTAAGAGACCGACGCCCATTGTAATTCAGAAGTAAAACGGTGGAGAGTAAATCAGTTTTAAAGAGATAGTGTCAAATACTAGTTTCAATCATCTTCCATTCATGTTCTGCATACACTCGCTTCCAATCAGTAAAGTATTCTAATTTTGTTTTTTTTTCATTTTTATTAGATAATTAACATATATATATATATATATATATATATATATATATATATATATATATATATATATATATATATATATAGAGAGAGAGAGAGAGAGAGAGAGAGAGAGAGAGAGAGAGAGAGATGGAAATGAGCTGACAGCTTACGCAAGTTACCTTAACTGAAGTTCATTTCCACTATCTCCAATAATTTTTTTTAAAAATTTTCTTTTGGATTATAATCTAGACCCCCTAGGGTTCACCCATACCCAATTTCTTGGGTTTTAGTTTTGATTCGGTTGTTCATCAAGTTAATACAAAATTAACGGTTTTCAATGAATATAACATTTTGTATGCACTTGATGAAAGGTTTAATGAACTCCAACATCTATAAAATTTAATACGAAATAAGTTAAGAAAATAGAGATAGCAATTGTTAAAAAAATTGAAGAAATATCATTGAGTTATTAAAGTTTGTCGCTAGCTCATGTAACTTTTCCTGAGCTGACAGCTCACCTACAGTAATCCCATATATATATATATATATATATATATATATATATATATATATATATATATATATATATATATATATATATATATATATATATATATATATATATATATATATATATATATATATATATATATATATATATATATATATATATATATATATATATATATATATATATATATATATATATATATCTGTTACTTTCTAGTAGATAAAATTAATTCAGATTGAAAATATTTTAACTCTGTCTCTACATTTACTTAATAACAGTAAGTAATAAGATATAATTTTATTAGTCTTATTACAGTATTTATATCTATATATGTATATAGTTCTGAATCTTTTATATATATAAATCAATTTGGATTTCTTCTGCAATATCATCTTTCTAGTTAAAATAGAAAACATAACTTTCTAATCTCCTTACAGTAATAATTCTGTCTATATCAATCTAAAACAACCAACAAATTTTGTCTATAGATAGATTTTAATTTAAAGGAAGTTTAAATTATAGGAATTTCATAATATCATACCCTACGTGTCCTGAGCGCACTTGTAATTTCGTTTAGATCTTTCATACTTTTTAATAAATTAGGTTATGGCTTGATTAGTTATCAAGTTAAATTTTTTAATTAATATTTATAGAAAACGGTTTTGGATTTACCTTTTTAAGGAGCAAGAGATGTTACCGACAAAGTACCTTGCGTTCAAGGCTAAACATGATATGCCTGTGAACCTTGTTTTCCTCTCTTACGTGAGATGTTCCAAATTCGACTTTTGGTAGGACTCAATTTTATGGTATGGTATAAGGGATGTTTTCATCGCAGCCTCAACTAGACCAGATCCTGCTATGGTATTGCTTGGCTTAAGTGACACCACCTCTTTTAAATTTGCGAGAAGTTCTAAGTTCGGCTCTCGGTGGGAACTCAATTTAGATAATGTTGCCAAAAATGTGTGTATGTGAGAGTTTGTCTACCAAAAAGAAACTAGACCTGATCCTCCAATGAACATTGTTTCTAGTGGCATCACCGTTTCCCAATATATGTGAGATGTTCCGATTTCGAATTCCAGCAGGGACTCAATTTTTATATGGAGCAAGAGATGTTGCCGATGAAGTACCTTGCTCTCATAGCCTCAACTAGACCTGATCTGTTAGTGAGTCTTGTTTCTAGGGTATCACCCCTCTCCAATATATGAAAGGTGAAAGGTTTCGAATTCAATTTTCATAATCATAATTTAGAATGTAAACACTTGTAAATACATACATTTGTATACATTTAATATCATAGTTACCAGACGCTCTATATATAAACAAGATAATTTTCTGATATCGACACCATATCATATCTTTAAAAAAAAATAAAATTAGGGCATCTCCTTAAATTTTACATTTTAGAGAAAAAGGTATCAAATGTGACATTTTATGTCTCAACATCGAATCTAACTTTGTCCTTAACCTTTTGAAAATTTCCCTTTGGCTCCATATTCACATCTTTAGACGGCACAATGTAATATCTTAATTAGCCTAATTAGTATTAATTGCAAAATATTAGCATATGTGTATAAATATGTCTCTAAGTTTGACTAGAAACTTATAAAATTAATCAAAGTTTTAACTTTAATTAAGTCCATTGCATGTTTTTAAAGTGAGTTAAGCTCCATGAAGATGACCTTTGCAATAACCCTACAAGGAAATCTCTACATTTAAAAAAAAAAACTTAATATCTACATTTTTTATGAGTCTGTCGTCCACCGTGCACGTATACCTCTCTCAAATTTCAAGTCTGTTCTCCCTCCCACCCCACATCCACTCATCACCCCCTCCAAGTCCGGAGAGTCAAGACTAAACTTGTTTTTGGCCTTTTGATATTACATTTTTTTTTTCATTTCCCTCTAGAAACCCTTTTTTTTCAAATTTGCTAATGTAATTTGATTATTCATTTCTTATCTGTTGGATAGTGGTTGGTTGTTTCGATAACTTGAATGTATTTTTTTCTCTAGTTATTTTGAAAAAAATTAATAAATATTCGACAATACCAAGATTGTGAAACAGTTTATTAAATTATATTTTGGTTATGTATTGACTTACAAATTATAATTTTATCATTAAATTAATATTGATATATTCTAGAATTTTTTAGTGTAGGGCTTCGCTCCCACACCCTTGACACTAGCATTGTGCCCTGAACCCCGATGAACTGTCTGGACAGCTCAATCCCGAATAACTTTGCTCCCTAGTTCAAATGCCTAGGTTGGCCCATAGTTTGGTGAAGGGGAATTACATTTTTAGTTGGAAGTTCTTGATCATGGGCTAGCATACAATTGTGATGATATATATTCCTTTTTATTTTTGTTTGATGTGGTGGAGAGAATCTTGGAGAGGCTGGTGAAGCAATAAAAAAGGTTATATAGGATAACAAGCATCTCACTTTTCACTTTTTTCCTTCCTTTTGTAAAATATCTATGATACCTAAATGAAAGCCTTAGCTTTCAAATAATTGGTGGAACAAAGGTTAGAAATTGATTGGAAAGTAAAAGATAAAGAAAAAGATAAATTCCATTAGATTAGATGTTTTATTTGACTTATATATAAAATGGAAATTAATGAGGTACCGCCTCACGCAATTTACTGGAGCTGCGGTCCATTTTCCACTATTTCTAATATTTTTTCTTAAAATTTGCTTTTGGATTATGATTTCTATTTTCTAGAGTTCACTAGTACCCAATTTCTTAGGTTTTAGTTTTGATTCAGTCTACTACTGAGTAGATATAATTAACGGTTTTTGATGAAAATAATTTCTTGTATTCACTTGGTGAGAAGGCAAATAAACTTCGAAATCCATAAGAAAACTAAAGATAAAGAGATCATGATTTTATAAAAAAAAATAGGATCACTATTTTTTTGCTGTTAACTCACATAGCCTATTTGAGCTGGCTGTTAATATACAATAATCTCATATACAATTTTTATTTTTTATTTTTAGAAGATGCAAAATGTTAATCTTCACCATATACATCTTTTCATTTGGCCTTTTTCTA
This sequence comes from Dracaena cambodiana, assembly GCA_036321105.1. Lineage (NCBI taxonomy): Eukaryota > Viridiplantae > Streptophyta > Magnoliopsida > Asparagales > Asparagaceae > Dracaena > Dracaena cambodiana. Next base: position 1,118,440 of record JAYEPQ010000016.1, on the reverse strand, counting down.
ATAGAAAAAACAAAATGTTAATCTTCAACGTATACAACTTTTTAACCTTTTTGCCAAAACCTTTTTCTAGGGTTTTTACTCCTTCCAATACCAAACCATTTTGTTCCCTTTCATGTCCTCTTCAAGCCGCCCTCCCACTCTCTCTCTCTCTCCCCCTCTCTCTCTCTCCCTCTCTCTACATCTGTTCTTTCCTTTAAAAGCAAATCCCCCACTAGCTCCACACTCCATTCCATTCCCTCTCTCTCTCTCTCTCTAAAACCCTCTCTCACTCTCTAACACTGATAGATAGCAATAATGAAGGGAGGAGGAAGAAGGGCCAACACCATCCACCACCGCGAGCTCAGCACAGCGGGCAGCCCCCCATCGGACGCTGAGCTCCTCCCGCAGGCTACAGCCAAGGAGCAGGACCGGCTCCTCCCCATCGCCAACGTGAGCCGCATCATGAAGCGGTCCCTCCCGGCCAACGCCAAGGTCTCCAAGGATGCCAAGGAGACGGTCCAGGAGTGCGTCTCCGAGTTCATCAGCTTCATCACTGGCGAGGCCTCCGACAAGTGCCAAAGGGAGAAGCGCAAGACCATCAACGGCGACGACCTCCTCTGGGCCATGACCACCCTCGGATTCGAGAACTACTTGGGCCCACTCAAGGTCTACCTGAACCGGTACAGGGAGACCGAGGGGGAGAAGAACGCGATGGCGAGGGAAGGTGACCATGACGTCGACTTGCCGCCTACTAATAACGGTGAGCATGGACATGTTCAATATGACCGTATGATCAACCCTAGCTCAGCCTACGGCCACCAGCTGAAACCCGATGGGCTGTCGGCCGGGCTTGGCGGTGGCGAGTTTTATCCGGCGGCCGGAGGTGACCAGGGTTTTGGGGGGAGTGTGGTAGGGTATGGGGTCAATGGAGTGCAATGGTAGTAGTACATAAATTTATTAATATTAGAGTAAACCAAAAATTCAGCGGTTTCTTCTCGCTATTGAGATGGTCCAATAAAATTATTACACATAGTGCGATTTAAAAGGTGGTTAAGAGAGTAAGTAGCGCCACGTGTAATAATTTTATTGGACTATCTAAATAGCGATAAAGGAACTCTCTTAATATTAATGTTGAGTATAGAGCTATAATATTACTATTATTTACTAAAATAATATTGTACTCTCTCTTGCTCTCTCTAATTTTTTTCATACCTATCACCGAAAAACATTTCTTATCTCAAATTTCACCTGCCGCATGAGATCTTTCTGAATAGGTTTTTGTTTGGAGAGTGGAGAATCATCCATTCATTCATTAGCGGGTGTTTGGTGGTTTGCAAGTAATATTTCAAATTGCAACTTATATATATTACTGTAATTGAAGTTACATGCAGTAATCGAAGTTATTTCAATTTGTATTACTGTCATTTGCTTGGGAGTTGCATAATTTTCTTTTTTGTTTTCAAGACTAGAAATATTTCATATATCAATATTACAATCACCGTTTGCAAAGTAGAGAGAGAAAGTGTCTTACACATTTTTTTTCCCGCAATCTCTGTAAGTGCGTAAATATTACAATTGTAGTTGTAAATTTTTATAACTGTAATCAAAAGCCAAATAATGGAAAGCGCCACCTGCAGCAATAAGTGGTTACAATTGCAGTTAATTTAAAAAACTGGTCAATGGTTACAAATCATGAGAATCAGATGTATGTTAGTTTTGAAAATACTTAATTACATACCAAGTTAATGAGCAACTGAAATTGGGATGTGAATTATCATTATAATTTTGTGCTGAGGTGAGAAATGTCTCTAGAGAAAGGAGTGATTTTGATGATGATGATGATGATTGATTAAGTGCAATGCATTTGATTAGGACATTAATCTTTGTCATTTGCCTTTTGACTTGAACCCACCTTTTTATTTTATTTTTTTGCCAGTTATTTTAGGGCTGTTTTCTGACATGTTTAATGGAATATAAGTCTTCCATCACAAACTACTTTAAAGTAGGTGTCAACCTAACACCGATTGATTTCGGTTCAGTTTTCGCCACTTTTGACAAAATCAAACCTAACCAAGGAAACCGCAAGCTAATCAAGTTATGTTGTAGTTAGGAACGGAATATTAAATATAATTTATTTTAAAATTATAATTTTAATCATTTTAGTAAGCAATCTCTTTGAGATATTTAATTGATATTGAATTTATTATCGATAATATATATATATATATATAGAGAGAGAGAGAGATATGGGATTCCTGTAGGTGAACCGTCAGTTCAGGAAAAGTTACGTGAGCTAGCGACAAAAGTATAATGATTCAATGATTTTTCTTTAATTTTTTTTATAATTATTATCTTTACCTCCTTAACTTCTTTCGGATTAAATTTCATAAATTTTGGAGCTCATTTACCCTTTCATCAAATGCATACAAAATATTTTATTCATTGAAAACCGTTAATTTTGTGTTATCTTGATAGAGGACCAAATCTAAACTAAAACCCAAGAAATTGGGTATGAGTAAACCCAAGGGGGTCGAGATCATAATCCAAAAGAAATTTTTAAAAAAAAATTATTGTAGATAGTGGAAATGAATTGCAGTTTAGGTAACTTGCGTGAGTTGTTAGCTCATTTTCATCTCTCTCTCTCTCTCTCTCTCTCTCTCTCTCTCTCTCTCTCTCTCTCTATATATATATATATATATATATATATATATATATATATATATATATATATATATATATATATATATATATCAGTTGGGTATATCAGTGAGTATATCTGCTAGCTAATTTTAAATTTTTAGATTGAACAGGTCTCTATTGTAAAATTCACCAAATAGGGATCAAGAGAATTTCTAAAGGAGCATAGTGCTGGTCTTAGCGAGCCCACCTCTTAAATTTATAAAAAATTACGAGTTTGCTATTTATTTTTTAGGTCAAAATTACCCTTGTCTTTTACCCGATACCACTCTCCTTCCTATGAGAGAGAGGGTGGGGGGGGGGGGGGGGAGCAACACAAAAGAGAGAGAGAGAGAGAGAGAGAGAGAGAGAGAAGCAACTGTATGAGAGAGAGAACAATAGAGAGGGGTGAGAGTTGAGATGGGTGAGAGGTGGGGGAGAAAAGATGTGGGAGATGGGGAAAAAAGAGAGAGGGACAGTGAGAAAAAGAAGGGCAAGCTTACTAAGAAAAATACTCTATTTTCAAAAGATACAGTGTTGAAATCCCTTTCACTGCATCAAAACTCTGAATTTGTAGTGAGGGTTGAGAGAAATTATTTTTGTATTTTAATACGTCATCGCAGGTTGAAGGTCCATTTTGGATAGAAATTTGGACTTTACGCAGCGATATAATTTTTTTTTAAAACCCACAATTAAATGCGTGCCCGGAAGGATTTGAACCTGAATTGCTCTATCGAATGGGACAAAGCCTGGGTGGAAGGAGATAAATTTGTGGTAGCAGGAGTTGAAGAAGATAAAACTTGTGTTGTGGGGTTCTCACATTCATGATAGTTATCAGGCAAGACAGCAGAAGTATATGATGATTTGCATGCACATTGGAAGTCAAAAATTGATATGCTAGAGGAAATTTTTTATGAAAAATAACATCCCTACTAGTGAAGACTTGATTAGTTGATATATCGAGTAAGCAATAGGCCTTTTGGTCCATAAGGAAACCAATAAGTACACATCGACGAGTACGGAGATGGAATTTATCAGAGTTAAGATGTCTAATTGATGCAAAGTAAAGACAGCCAAAAGCACGGATGTGATCATATTTGGATTTAGAAAAGTGTAAAAGTTCAAATGGTGTCTTATTGTTGAGGATATGTTAGGGATAACGTTAATGAGATTGGTAGCAGTGAGGAGGCAATCACCCCAATACTGTTTAGATAATTCAGATTGGAAACGAAGGGCTCGTGCAAGATCAAGGATGACGATGGTTACGTTCAACTACGCAAGTATGTTCATGTACAATTTCAAGTGTAGAGAGAAAATTGGAAAGAATATTATAGCAAAATTCGGCACCATTATCTGTGCTTATACGCATGATTTTGTAACCATATTGGGTTTGAACATAAAATGCAAAAAGTTGTAAAAATTGACAAGTTTGTGATTTAAATTGCATTTAGAACGCCTAAGTATATCGTGAAAAATCATCAACTATTGTTAGAAAAAAATGTGCATTAGTTCGAGATGGAATTGAATATGGTCCCCGTAAATCACAATGAATAAACTCAAATGGTTTATTTGTAGATGAAACACTATTGGAAAATGACAACCTAGTTTGCTTTGCCAGGGGACAAATGTTGCAAACTTTAGACAACTTATTTGAATTAATTGATAACATGAGTGCTAATGCATGTAGTCGAGCCATAAATGGATGTCTGAGACGTATGTGCCATCAATCAAGGAGAGAAAAATGATTTGCGAGACAAGTAGTGGGAGAAGGCAAGTCGAAGTAGTAAAGTCCATCTCGCTCATGGCCCCGACTAATCTCCATTGTCGTCGAAAGATCCTATAAAATACAATGAGTGGCGTAAAAATTCACACGATAATTAAGATCTTTAGTAAGGTAACTAATAGATAGAAGATTAAATTTAAAAGAGGGAACATGATAGACATTTGATGATGTAATAGATGGTGTGCATTTTTATAGTCCCATGCCTATGGTCTTTGTAATCGATCTAGTTGGAGTGGTAATGCTAGGGTTCACAGGTGTATGGAACAATGAATTAATAAGAGATAATAAATATGTTATATGAGAAGATGCACTAGAATCCATAATCCAAGCTTGATTTAGTTGAGAAGATAAAAATGTACACGTAGCAAGATTGGTTTGAGGTTCAGAAGCAACAGTGACAACACTGAGAAGGTGCAATAATTGCTCATATTGATCTATTGTCAGTTGAGAAGGTTGCTTAGTGTGTGTAGTTATGGAAGAATTAATAGGAGGACTTGATGCTGAAGGTGCAACAGAATTAGTACCTGAAACTGACTTGTTATTGTGACGTGCAATTTTGTAATGCGGTGGATAGCCATGAAGTTTATAGCAAACTTTTTTTGTATGGCCAATGATATGACAGTGAGAGCAACATTCCTAAGATCATGGTTTTGCATCGGCGGTTTTGCTATTAGAATGGTTGCCCATGGCTGCCATAACAGAAATTTCAGGGAGAGAAGGTGGATGGTTTAACAAACGTTGGGTTTCATCTTGTAAAATCAAGGAATATACTTTGCCCACTGATGGCAGGAGATCCTTTCGAAATATTTGGTTGCATACCTGTGAATAAGTATCATAGAGGCTCATGAGAAATTGCATCAATTGTTGCTATTGTAGGTATGGACTAGGCACAATGGAGGAGACTGAATCATATTGAACCAACTCATCCCAAAATCCTTTGAGCGTGTTGAAGTACTTTGCAATAGAGTTGGTGTTCTTTTGGAGAGTGGCAATGGAACGGTCTAGGTTGAAAATATGTGGACCGTTTGAAGGAGAAAGATAATCATGAAGATCTGTCCAAACAATATTGGCAGAATCAGCGTAGAGGACTGAGGAATTGTTAGATCTCGATGAATTGAGTTGAGCAACCATGAAAGAACCATGTTGCTAGCGTGGTCCCATGTGCCCTGAAGCGGATCATCAGCCTGAGGACGAGCTAATGAACTATCGATGAAAGCAAACTTATTCTTGGCAGATAAGGCCATGGTCATAACGCGGCGCCATATAGGATAGTTGTCTCCCGTGAAAGAGACAGAAACAAGAATAGTCCCCGGATTATCCGAGGAATGGAGGAAGAGAGAGTTGGAGGGGTTATCAATAATATAAGTACTGGTGATGGTGGTGGAAACTATGAGTGCTCTGATACCATATTGAAATCCCTTCCACTACATCAAAACTCCGAAATTTTAGTGAGGATTGAGTGAAATTATTTTTGTATTTTAACAGTTATCAAGTTTCTATCTTTACAACCACACTCCACTAGCACTCCCCCAGCCGCAAACTCTCCCCACACCCACCAAAATATTTCTAAATGAAAAATAATAATGTATGACTAAAGCCTATTTTTTGCCTTGGAATTTATATTACTATAGTACACAATTTTTTTTTTTTTGGATTGAGACAAAATTTTACAAAATGTATCAAGAATTCGGTCAGTCCATCATTGAGTTTTACTCTAAGGTCTCTCTTCTTTGGGGTCAGTTAACTGCTACCAAACTCCAATTTCAGTGTACTATAGACATCGAGTGCTTTGCCAAGTATCGGGACCGCTGCAAGTTCATGCATTTTATGATGAACTTTAGATCGGAAGTGGAATGAAGAAATTTCTGTATATCTTGATATTGATTACTTGTACGATGAGCCATCTTTTTATAAGTGAAGGAGAGCAGTAAAAAAAAAAAAAAAAGATAAATAACTAAAGGATATACAATTAATGTTAATTACAAAAAATCTTTCATTAATCTAATCAGTGATTTATCAACTATCCTAACCTAGGAAACTATTTGTTAAATATGTTCAATCAGTCTAATCAGAAATTTGTCAACTATCAATCAGAAATTTATCAAACTATCCTAACTTATAAAAGTATCTTAACATATCTTATGCAACTTTTACTGATGGCGAGTTGTCGAATAGCTCGAACTCTAAATAATTTAGTCACATCCAATTCAAATGTCTGGATCAACTTCTAAATGTAATTTTACAGCAAAATAAATCGTAAAAATAAAATTGCGTGCCGTCCAATTAAAAAAATTATAATAACTCAAATCTTATTATATTCATCCCTACATCACTCCTGATGAAAGCCCCATCTTGATATCTATCTTTGACCATTTTGATGTTCCACGTGCCAACGGTTTTCAAAAACGATGTACATCAATTTAATATTTTCCGAAAAAAAAAATAACATTATTGGTAGATAGGAAAAATCAAAATATTATTACTTAATATCGAAGAAATGAATTATTTATAACAACGTGTAAAGGACTTGTTTTAATAAACAATAAATGTAAGGGATTTTTACATATTGGCCTATTAAATCCTTAAAACTTAGACTTTAGTCCTTAAAATCCCCATATTTTATTTTAGTTCCTAAATCCTTTAAGTTACTTCACTTTAGTCCCGCTTGGTAACTTCCGTTAAATTTTTAGTCCGAATTTTCCATTATACCCCTGGAAATCCCTCTTCCTCTACTTATTGGATTCCCCTCTCTTTTATTCTTCTCTCTCTCCCCTCCTATTTAATCTCTATCTCTTCCTTCTTTTCTTTTCCTAACCCTATATTACTCATATTCCTTTTTTTTTTTGGGATTTTTTATCTTTCTAATAGTTTAGTTTATTCAAGACATGTTAAATTGATGCATATGTTTTTCAGTACTTACTTTCTACCTAACTAAAAGAAAGAAGAATGGAGATTAACTGAGATGGAAGAGAGTTAGAGAAGAAGAATAGAGAGGGGAATCAAATAAAAAGATGAAGAGGGACTTCCAAGGATATAACGGAAAATTCGGATAAAAAATTTAACGGAAGTTACTTAAAGGGGACTAACGTGAAATAACTCATATGATTTAGGAACTAAAATAAAAATATGAAGATTTCAGTGATTAATATTTAATTTTTAAAAAGTTAAAGGATCAATATGCAAAAATTCCTAAATACAAAGGATAGTGAATGATTGCTTACATATCTATAAGCAACTTAATCTAACACACACAGACACACATACACACACACACACATATATATATATATATATAAATTTTTTACCAAATTTAGGTCACCATCAACCTCCTCAAGTTGTATAAATCTTCCCTTCCATTTTGCCTAGATCTATACTGTCATTTGCTTCAAGCCTCCTGAAAACTTAAAAAAAAAAGGGATAAAAAATGGGTGGCGGAGTTGAGATCCTTGAAGTCTCCAGAATCCCATTTCCTCCACTTCCTGAGAAACCACTTCCGATCAAGCTCTCCCTGTTTGATTCCATTTGGATTGCATTGCCACCAGTCCAAAGGATCCTTCTCTATCCCCCTCCCCACCCACCCATCTCTTTTCCCTCACTTCTCCACCTCCTGAAGTCCTCACTTACGGCAACTCTCCTCGACTTCCCGCCACTTGCAGGGAAGCTCACTTACGTCTCCTCCACCGGGGACGTCGAAATCGACCTCTCTGCCCCGGAAGTCACTTTCGTCGGGGCCGAATCAGATCTCGACTTACGCCGGCTCGCCGCCAGCGAGGTCCACGACGTCACGTCGTTCTCGAAGCTCGTGCCGGCGATGGACTTCGGCGTCCTGCCTTTTCCGGTGTTCGCCGTGCAGGTAGACAATTAACACTATTATAATACTCGTTAAAAATATAAGCATCGTTAGTTAATATTTTATTATATGTTTTTTGGGGGATATATATATATATATATAGGTTACTAGATTCCCGTGTGGTGGAGTGGCCGTAGGATATAGCGTTCACCATGCGATCGTCGATGGAAAAGCTATGCAGCAGTTCGTCCAAGCATGGGCTAGCACGAGTCGGGCCAAGATGAACGGTTTGGATCTTTCGACAAAGCCATCGATTTTCTACGATCGGTCGGTGATAAAACATCCAAGGGGAGTGGAGATTGCGCGAGAGTTTCTCAAGAGCATGGCGCCATCTCTTCCCAATGTTAGTGCCGTAATTATTATTTTTGTTACGTTGCTACGAAAATGAGTTTCTAATTAATCTTGTTGATGTTTTCGATAGACGGGGTGCTCTCCTACGCTATCGGGGATAGACAGGAGCCTTCATCTCATTCGGGGAACTTTCGTGCTTGGCGTGCCATCTGTTCGACACTTGAAGCGACGTGCGACGGGGGAAGAACCCCCGTCGACTTTCTCGGCAATCTCGGCCCATGTTTGGTCCTGCATTGTCCGGTCCAAGCCCTTTGACGACCCGAGCGAGCAAACCGTCTTCTGCTTCCTGATGGACTGCCGAGCCCGGCTCGACCCTCCGGTCCCCGAGGGATACTTCGGCAACTGCGTACGCAGCGTCATCTCGAGAGTCTCTGTCGGCGAACTCGTCGCCGGAGATGGACTGATCAACGCATGTAAGGCGATTCGCAGGTCGATCGACGAGGTTGCGAAGGATCCGTTGAGCGATTGTGAGAGCGGGATCACGAATTTCAACGAAGATCTCGAGTCTCGAATTGTTGTGAAGGCGATTGCTTCGCCGAGATTTCGGGTCTACGAGGCTGATTTCGGGTGGGGTCGGCCGGACCGGTTCGAATCGGTCTCGATGAACCGGGCCGGGGAATTTGCTTTGGTTGGTGGGAAGGAGGAGGGAGCGGTTCAAGTGTCCATCGTACTCGAACCGGACCAAGCGGAGACCTTTGCCGAGTTATTTTCGGGTGGATTGGATGGGTAGCATCCATCGGCAGCAAACAATAAAAACTTATTGCACTGTAATTGCAAAAATATTTGCAATTAAATACACACATTTTGGATAGAAATTGGGCTCTACGCAGTGGTATTATTATTATTTTTTTAAATCTGCAATTAAATACGCACCCGGCAGAAATCTGGATTGCTCTGATACCATATTGAAAGATCCTTTCACTGCACCAAAGCTCCGAAATTTTAGTTAGGGTTAGAAGAAAATTATGTTTGTATTTTAACATACAATGAGCTCACTAAGGAAGGTGTGCTTTCTAGGAACAGTGGTGTGCTTGTTTAGAAATTCGCACGGCTCAAGCACGCATCAATTAAAGAATAGAGAAGCACACATTAATTAAAGAATAGAGGATACCTCATTTGTCTCATGTTTAATTCCACAATTCTAGATAAAAGCTTACATTAGTCTTGTCTCTAACAGCGTCACTCCTCTCCAATCACAATCATAGTCGGAACTCAATTTAGATAATATCAAATGCATTTTTATTGGTGAAATATACAAATATTCTTGCAATAACATTGCAATAAGTTTTATTGTTTGTTGCCGATGGATGCTACCCATCCAATCCACCCGAAAAAAACACGGCAAAGGCCTCCATTTGGTCCGGCTCGAGCACGACGGACACTTGAACCGTTCCCTCATCCTTCCCACCGACCAAAGCAAACTCCCCGCCCCGGTTCATCGAGACGGACTCGAACCGGTCCGGCCGACCCCACCCGAAATCAGCCTCGTAGACCCGAAATCTGGGCGATGCAGTCCCATTCACCATGGTGTGAAATTTGAACTCCCCGCTCATATTCTTGAACCAATTCTCACAGTCGCTCAAGGGATCCTTGGCAGCCTCGCGGATCGACTTGCGGATTGCTGTGCATGCTTCGATCAGTCCATCTTCTGCCATGAGTTCGCCGACGGAGATATCTGCGAAGATGGGGCGCACGCAGTTGCCGAAGTAGCCCTCGGGGACAGGAGGGTCGAGCCGGGCTCGGCAGTCCATTAGGAAGCAGAAGAGGGTTCGCTCGTTCGGGTCGTCAAAGGGTTTGGACCGGACAATGCAGGACCAAACATGGGCCGAGATGGCCGTGAAGGTCGACGGCGGCTCTTCCCGCGTAGCTCGCCGCTTCAAGTGCCGAATAGACTGTACGTCGAGCACGAAAGTTCTTCGGATGAGCTGGAGGCTCTTGTCCGCGAAGGATGACATCGCAGGAGAGTTCGTCTGTCGAAAACATCAATCGACATTGGAAAGTTTAGAGACAGTGAATATAGGGTTAATTACAGTGAGAGCTGCTTTGTATTATAGAGATACAGTTTGCTATTCTCACCCTCTCTTCAACTTAATTAATTGTACTTTTTTTATAAAATTCCCAAATTACCTTTCTCTCCCTCACTAAGAGCTAGGTATGGTAATAGAGACGTCAACGGACCAAAATTTGACCCTCTCTATATAAAATTTTAAATTAGAAAAATAAAATTTTATTTTTAATTAAAATTTTTATACAGGATGCATACATTGTCATCCCTACTAAAAAGTCACCTAAAATATATTCAGAGATTGGTAATTTGAAAATTTCATAAAAAAATGTGCAGTTTAAGTTAAATATGGGTAAGAGTAGCAAGATGTTGACTAACGATGATAGGAGTTTAAGGACTAAATTGAGAGTTTTAAATTTAAAGTGTAATAAGTTACACTACACTTGTAGTACAGAAGGTTTCACTGCAATTAAATCTTAAATATATATAAGGATGAGAATGGACGGATCCAAACATCAATTTCTGTCATGTCATGTTCAAAATTTTCTTTTTAAATTCAAAACTTTGTATAAAACAAACTAAAAATTAATATATAGATCTGTCTATTCTCATCCATAATTTATATACACACACGAAAAGGGAACTAACTCTGGGAAGAGCTGCCATGGTCTGTAGAAACCCTCGCGCAATCTCCTCTCCCCTTGGATGTTTTATCACCGTTCGATCATAAATCGATGGCATGTAGCTTTTTATTGAAAGATCCAAACCGTTCATCTTGGCCCGACTATTACTAGTCCATGCTTCGACAAATTGCAACATAGCTTTTCCATCCACAATTGTATGGTGAACGGTATATCCAACCGCCACTCCCCCACACGGAAACCTAGTAACCTATATAATCAATAATAATAATAAAATATTAACTATTGACAACATATTTTTCACGTGTATGATTGGAAATGTATAACTTATTATTTCTAAAATTTAAAATTCTCACTTAGACTTTTTGGACTCAGATTACTTAGACTTTTTGGACTCAGATTCCTTTGTAGGTTTTTTTTTTTTTTTTTTTTTTTTGATTTAACGGGTCTAAATGAGAGTTTTAAACTTTAAAAGTGATATGTTATATACTCATATACTACATGGATTCTGAGTGTAATTAACTCTTAATGTTAAATGCCTACCTGCACCGCAAACACCGGAAAAGGCAACACAAACACCGGAAAAGGCAACACGCTGACATCAATCGTCGGCACGAGCTTCGAGAACGACACGACGTCGTGGACCTCGCTGGCGGCGAGCCGGCGTAAGTCAAGATCAGATTCTGCCGCGACAAAAGTGACTTCCTGGGCGGAGGGGTCGATTTCGACGTCCCCGGTGGAGGAAACGTAAGTGAGCTTCCCTGCAAGTGGCGGGAAGTCGAGGAGAGTTGCCGTAAGTGAGGACTTCATGAGGTGGAGAAGTGAGGGAAAAGAGATGGTTGGGTGGGGAGGGGGATAGAGAAGGATCCTTTGGACTGGTGGCAATGCAATCCAAATGGAATCAAACAGGGAGAGCTTGGTGGGAAGTGGTTTCTCAGGAAGTGGAGGAAGTGGGATTCTGGTGACTTCGAGGATCTCAACTCCCCCACCCATTTCTTTTTTCCCTTAAATTTTTTCCCCTATTCTTCAAGTTTTCACTAGGCTAAGACGCAAGTGATGAAGCTATAAATATAGAGGTGGTGATATAAATTTGGAAAAAAAAAAATTTGATTTTTGTATTATCTCTATTTTGGAAGTTGTTTATAGATACGATTATTAATTTTCTAAATACATACATGTATATTGAGAAAGTCATGAAAGTGCATTATTTTTTGTCCCATGTCATTTTAATGTATGAAGATTAGAACAATCGACTCTATGTATATACACACAATTCATTTATTCACAAATAAATTTTGATAATTGCTTTCTATTTTTGCTGCCTACAAAGAATGTTTTCTTAATTTATTTTTAATAAATATTAAATTGATATAACATATTTCTTGGAAACAATTAATATCGAGTATGTATAAGTTCAAGACGGTACATGTGTACCAAGAAAATGCATCGACTTGCTGAGTCAACTGTTGGAATTTTTCTAGAAGACTTCATGCAATTTTAGAAATTTTCAATGCTAATAGATCCGTCGAAGGAAATCTTGTACTATAAATATGAGAGTATTGGCTTTGTAAATATAACTTTTGCTTGGAAAATTAATAGAATTCTTCTTGAGATCAACTAGGATTGACGATCGCCATACATCACCTTTGTTGCTGGTTCTTCTTCTTCAATTGTGTTCTAAGAAAAATTTAGTAATTTTTATTACTTTCTTAGTTTTTAATGTCTCTTTTTTATATTATGACTTTTGTTTATAATTTCATAATATGATTTTTGTTTTTAATGTTTCTTAGTGATTTTCTAAGGTTCTTGAGTAGAGATGAAGTTAGGATTTGTTGATTGAATTACGTGATAATAAAAATTTCTTGTTTATGATTCAACTCAAAAGGATTATTTATTAGGTTTGATTCGACAAATTAGATTTATAAATCATAGAAATTTGATAGTTTATTCTTAATAATCTTATCAGGGATAATTTGATAGGTCATATGCTTACTAGTTTTGATTTGAGTTCGATTATAGAGTTAATCTAAGAAGTATTCAAAGGTATATTCTATGTTGATTGATTGCGATTTCATTGATATTATAGAGTTAATCTAAGAAGTATTCAAAGGTATATTCTATGTTGATTGATTGCGATTTCATTGATAGAATATATTTGGTTTTAATGTTTTGATGGTTTATGCTTTGAAATTAAGTCGATTAATTTAAAATAGTGATCATGATTTGATTTTGTGACTTGACCATCCATGAATAGATTAGAGATAGATTATTTAAACATGTCCATAATACTATTCGAATAGATTCGATATTTTGGAATTCGTCTTTTTTATAATTATTAAAACTCTTCAAAACCATTTCTTTATTAATTTGGATATATATATTAAATTAAAAATTACAAAACACTTAAAATCCATATGGGTACAATCTGTAAAAATTGTACTTAGTATATGTGATTGTAGTATGAATTATTTGACATTAAGTTTTTAGCTATGTTGTCGAGAATTGATGGTTTTTTCTTTTGCTTTTTCTTGTGTTTTCTGTATTGATCATATGTGTTGAGTATGTAGGTGAAGAAATCCAGAGATCAAGGAGTTCTAGAAGATATAGGGGAGCAACATGAAGTCGCAGCCATAATCTAAGAGTTAAACTCTCAGTTTTGACTGCACCTAGTGACTAAAATTGACAGATAGCAGCTCTGGTAAGACTATTGTCTCTTAAATTTCTCTTGTTTCTTAGCTTTTGCATACTGATTTTTTAAAAATTTTAAAAAAAATAAAAAGATTCATAGTCATTGTTTATAATGGAGTCACATTAGAGCGTAAGTCTAGATTGTCCATCATTATCTTTTTCATCATATTTGCTAGTTTAATGTTGTACAAAGTACAATTGATTGAAAAGTGCAAAATATTCTTGCATTTATACATTGAATTAAAATTTATTATTCGAAAACATGAAAATAGAATCTAGAAATTAAATTGCAATTAAATTACTCATCTATGCTACCCATCCAATCCACCCCAAAATAACTCGGCAAAGGCCTCCGCTTGTTCCGGTTCGAGCACGATCGACACTTGAACCGCTCCCTCCTCCTTCCCACCGACCAGATCAAATTCCCCGGGCCGGTTCATCGAGACCGACTCGAACCGGTTCGGTCGACCCCACCCGAAATCAGCCTCGTAGACCCGAAATCTCGGCGAAGCAGTCGCATTCACAACAACTCGAGACTTGAGCGCTTCCTTGAAATTCTCGATCCGGCTCTCATAATCGGTCAACGGATCCTTCGCAACCTCGTCGATCGCCTTGCGAATCGCCGTACATGCTTTGATCAGGCCATCTCCGGCGACGAGTTGGCCGACGGAGACTCTCGAGATGACGCTGCGTACGCAGTTGCCGAAGTAGCCCTCGGGGACCGGAGGGTCGAGCCGGGCTCGGCAGTCCATTAGGAAGCAGAAGACGGTTTGCTCGCTCGGGTCGTCGAAGGGCTTGGACCGGACAATGCAGGACCAAACATGGGCCGAGATGGCCGAGAAAGTCGACGGGGGTGCTTCCGCCGTCGCACGTCGCTTCAAGTGTTGAATAGACGGCAGATCGAGCACGAGAGTTCGTCGGATGAGATGAAGGCTCCTGTCTATCCTCGATAGCATAGGAGAGCACCCCGTCTATGAAGAACATCAACAGGATTAATTAGAAACTCATTTTCGGAGCAACGTAACAAAAATAAAAATTTACGGCACTGACATTGGGAAGAGATGGCGCCATGCTCCGAAGTACCTCTCGCGCAAACTCCGCTCCCCTTGGATGTTTTATCACCGACCGATCGTAGAAAATCGATGGCTTCGTAGAAAGATCCAAACCGTTCATCTTGGCCCGACTCATGCTAATCCATGCTTGGAAAAACTGCAGCATACCTTGTCCATCCACAATCGCATGGTGAACGCTATATCCTACGGCCACTCCCCCACACGGGAATCTAGTAACCTATATATATATATATCTCCCCCAGAAAAAAAACATAATAAAATATTAATTATCGATGCGTATATTTTTCACGTGTATTAATAATGTCAATTGTCTACCTGCACGGCGAACACCGGAAAAGGCAGGACGCCGACGTCCATCGCCGGCACGAGCTTCGAGAACGACACGACGTCGTGGACCTCGTCGGCAGCTAGCAGGCGTAAGTCGAGATCGGATTCGGCCGTGACGAAAGTGACTTCCGGGGCGGAGAGGTCGATTTCGACGTCCCCGGCGGAGGAGACGTAAGTGAGCTTCCCTGCAAGTGGCGGGAAGTCGAGGAGAGTTGCCGTAAGTGAGGACTTCAGGAGGTGGAGAAGTGATGGAAAAGAGATGGCCGGGTGCGGAGTGGGATAGAGAAGGATCCTTTGGACTGGTGGCAATGCAATCCAAATGGAATCAAACGGGCAGAGCTTGGTGGGAAGTGGATTCTCAGGAAGTGGAGGAAGTGGGATTCTGGTGACTTCGAGGATCTCAACTCCCCCTCCCATTTTCTTTTTTCCCTTTTTTTTTTCAAGTTTTCAGGAGGCTTGAAGCAAATGAAGGTATATATCTAGGTTAAATGGAAGGGAAGATTTATACAACTTGAAGAGGTTGATGGTCACCAAATTTGGCAAAAAATAAAAAAGAGCAGTAGATTAACTAATATCGAAAAGGGATATTTACAGTTCTGTCCCTTACATCTTTATAAATTATAATTTAATCCTTTAAATCTTCATATTTAGGATTTAGTTTTCTAAATCCTTTAAGTTACTACAATTTAGTCCCTCAGTTTATATTTTAACCCTATTTTTCCGTTTTACTCCTGATTTCCTTCACTTAATTCCCTCTTCCCTCTCTTCTTAGTTCTTATTGAATTCCCCCTTCTTTTTCTCTTCTCTCTTTATTCATTTATTGGGTTCTCACTCTCTATATTGAGGTTAAATGTATTATTCTCTACTGAATGTATTAAACTTAGAAATGAATTTATCTAATATAGAGAGAGAGAAATCAATAAATGAATTTATATTGAGACTTAAATTTTAATATATTTAGTGGAGAATAATACATTTGGTTTTAATATAAAGAAGGAGAATTCAATAAATAATTAGAGAGAGAAAAGAGAAGAATAAGGGAGAACCCAATAAGAATTAAAAAGAGAGAGGGAAGAGAGAAGGGAAATTAAGTAAAAAAAAAATCAGAGGTAAAACGGAAAATCGGACCAAAATATAAACATTGGGACTAAATTGTAGTAACTTAAAGGATTTGGGAACTAAATCTTGAATATGAAGATTTGAGGGACTAAATTATAATTTATAAAGATGTAAGGGGCAGATATGTAAATATCCCTGTCGAAAAATGATTCGTTTTCAAAAAAGTCGTCGCCACAGAACAAGTACTTCACACGCAGTTATAAATAATTCATTTCTTCGATATTAAATAATATTATTACTGATTTTTCCCATCTACAAATAATATTATTTATTTTTTCAGAAAATATTAAATTGATGTACATGGCTTTTGAAAACCGTTAGGATGTGGAACTTCAAAATAATATTATTACTGATAGTTGACAAATCACTTATTCAACTAATTAAAGATTTTTCGTAATTAACATTAATTGTATATCCTTTAATTATTCTCTTTCTTTTTTTTTTAACACCACAAATTTTCATGATACTTAAAATAATATTCTCAAGTCTATTAAATAATAAATTATCAAGATTAATTTTTTTTTATACACCTTCTAACATAACTAAGTTTCTAAAAACACACGTTTAGATGAGTTATCAAAATGAGAGTGAAATTTGGCACTCTAATTGGGCACTTATTATACATGCAAAAAGTCTTGGAAAATTCTATTTGCACACGGCATTTTACTCTTGATGCACAGTTTTAAAACTTATAAATAATTACAAATTTGCCATTATTCTTTTGGACTAACTTACCCTTATAAATTTCAAACTAAAACTTTTTAAAATTTAGAACTACGACTCATCGTCTTTCTCCTCTATTTTTTCTCTAAAACCCTAAATAATTTTTATGCTATTTAATAAAAACACATATCCTACAAAATCATTTATTTGATTTCTTGGCCCCTTAAAATTTTTTACATTAACGTTCCTGAAAAAATTAGAAGAATTTTAAGTTCTTCGATTTCACCGTGACAAGTGAAATTTGAGTTTGGAATTTACATTTGAGTTTTCTTATGCAAATGGAAAATTCCAACATGTAATTGGTATCAGAGAACAAATCTAAGGTACGATTTGAATTTTTTTTAGCTTTTATACGTATTTGTTTAAAATTTATCGTTAATTAGTTTTTTTTGGAGACTTCGTTTGCTGGTCGGGTATTAATACCCGACCAGCACGTTTCTTGGTAGGGTATTAATACCCGACCAAAATATATTTTTTCTAAATAGAATTGGACGGGTGAGGAGTTAGAGAAAAAGATGAGGGGTATTTTGGAAAAAAATTTGGGCGCAGAGAGTAAAATGGTAGTATTTCAAATATGAGTTTGGTGTAAAGAGGAATCAGGGGGCCAAGAGTAAAATGCCGTACGCAAATAGAATTTCCCAAAAGTCTTGGGAGTAGGCTAAAGGACAAAGTTATTGAATTGCCCTTAATTAGTGATCTTTATAACCTCATTCTCTCAAAGAGAAGTTTGTAAAGGAACAAAACAAAAACCACATTTTAATCTTGGGTCTTCTGGTTCTTTGAGAAAAGGAAGGAGAAGGGAGATTTTGTTAAACCAAAGGAGATTAAGGGAATTAAAGACAAGTAACACCTTGTTTTTGTTTTTTTTTTTAACCGTATTTGAGTGCAAGTAACATGCATGTTCTTTTTTGAGATTTATTCAATTTGTATTGTGAGAATATAATTCTTTTATGGATTTTATGTAAGTAACACTTTACATCCTTGATTCTTTCTTGGAATTTTTATTTGATTTGTATTGTATGTATATGATTCCTTTCTATGGATAATTCTACATCATGTTAGATCTATTAGATTTGGGCATGTTAGGCTAGGGTTTTAGGATTTATTGATCTAAATGGATAAATGAAAATTATGGAGTTAATAGAAATGAAATCACATGGTCCACAAATTATTTTAAATTATTATGTAATATAAATGCTGAAGTGTCAGCCAAATTCTAAAGCTGAGAATGAAATCTCTAAATAGGAAGAGTCGCGGATCAGAAAAATCACATATATGGAAAGATGCAGATATGGAAAAGCGCGAATCTGGAAAAGCATGGATCAGGAAAATCGCGGATCTAGAAAATTGCGGATCTGGAAAAGTGCGTATCTGAAAAATCGCGAATCAATAAAAGCGTGGATTTGGAAAAGTACGGACCAGACGCAAAAACATGGACTAGATGCGAAAAGCGCGTATCTGAGACAAAAAACACAGATTTCAGTTCATTCAATTTTTGTTATATAAACTTTTACATAGCATTACCCTCAACTAAAGAGGCTAATATTAACAAGCCATGAATCTTCTAAATATTACTTATCCCATGATAACATAATGACACGTTTAATATTATTTATTCATTTCATGATAACATAACAAGTGAATATCAAACATGATGTATGAAGGCATGATTATTCACGGAAACATGATGACAAATTTATTGTATTCTGATCACGTGACATGTGTATACATGACTCTGAATCTTGACTTCCGAATTCATGCTTCTTGTGACTTAGTTCTCGTGATTCTCATTATTTGTTTCTCGTGATATGGACATGTACAAGATATGTGTTTCCATTTAATTCATGTAAATCGTGTATTGCTAATATGGAGATTGGTGAAACTATATGATGGATAAAAACCATATTGTATAAGAATGTTGTTGACCGATATTGAGGCCGTGAATCTTTACTGCAGCGACCTGGATGATTACTGGATCATCAAGTGATAATTGATATTCAGAATGGTATGCCCATTACTGAAATACAGTACGGAAAGTGAATTGTATTATAATACCCAGAGTGGTATATCTGTTACTGAAATACATTACAGGAAGTGAATTGTCTTATGATACCCGGAGTGGTATGCCCATTACTGTCGACTTTGGCTTCTGTCTAACATCTCTAATTAGGATTATTGTCACATATACGTATATACATATACCTACTTATTTGGTCCATATCCAATCCCTTGATTTCATTTTTTTTTCATCTATCATTTTTTATTTTTTATCAGACCTAATATTATTTGTAATTCAGTTCTTTAAGAATCGACCTTCGATTTCTATCCTATCATTTGATATAGTATAAACTTTGGATTCTTATATGCATAAAATTTTACACAATTAAAATTCATATAGTTGTTTCACTTTAAATTAAATTTCGAGGACGAAATTTTTTTTAAGGTGGGTAGATTGTAACACTCCATTTTTCTATACAATATTTTTTGTATTTATTTATTTTTAAAATCCTTATCATAAATATTAAAGTAATAATTTATATATTTTTATGTTATTTACTATCAATTTTATGATTTGAGTTTATCTAAAATACTAGTTAGTTTGATTATAACAAATCTACCTGAATCTAGATTAGATTAGGAAGATCTATCAAATATCTAAACTTATCGTAAACTAACCTAAATTTTGTAAATAAAAAAAAAAAAATGAAGAAACGGAAACTAAAACACCTTTTTTTCCTCTTCCGTCACCTGACAGAAGAGAACAAAAGAAAAACAGTAAGAAAAGAAAAGAAGAGAAGAAAATAAAAGAAAATAAAAAGAGAGAAAAAAAAAGGAAAAGAAAAGAAGAAGAAGAAAGAAAGAAAGAAAAAAAAAATAGAAAAGAGATGTAGAGAGTGAAAGAAGAAGGGGGTTCAAATTTGTTGGCAATAGTGATCATTCAAATTTTGGAGTCTTCTACAAAAAACAAGTACTTTATTCTTATTTTATAAATTTTCTATATTATTTCTTCTTTATAAGGGCTATCCTAAGAATCTAATTAGATAAGGTGGAGTTTTCATCACTCATCATTCGTCAGCCATCCAAAAATAAAATTCATTAGATGTAGGCCCTAAAGACTTTTCACACATAAAGTCTAGAAACATATCAGTATTAGTGTTTAGTAGTATGAATTTGTTTTGATTGAGTCAGTTTCTCCATTAGTCATCTTTTCTTCCATAAGATAATAACAAGGAATTAAAACAATAAATTGCTTTCAAAAATACGGATCAAAGCAAGTTTATAGGAGAGCCAAACGATCTTCATTACATCATCAAAAAGTTTAAGTAAACACAAGAAAGATGAATAATGAAGTTTCTAAAAAAACAGAAAACAAACTAGACGAGTCTCTATCGTATCCCTCCTTCAGCAAATGCACTTATTGAGAATCTGCTAACTCCTTGAAAGATGATTTCAGCTGTGGTGGGTTTTCCTCCTCGTTAACCTGTAAATTAGTATCTGGGCGTGTCAATTCCGGATCGTTAGAATGACTTTGCAAGTGCTATAAAAAAATGGATAATAACACACAGGCACGCTATGTTTGATATATATATATATATATATATATATATATATATATATATATATATATATATATATATATATATGCATGAAATAAGTGATATATAAAATATGTCATGATAATAAAAAAATATATCTTATAAATTAAATTATGGATTTAATATACTTGTCTTGAATATACTAGTGATTAACATGTAGCATATGCATGTTCTGAATGATTTGGTAGCAAATATAAAAAAAAAACGGAGATAAACATGTATATAAAACTTACTATGTCTTGCTGATGTCTAATGTGAATTACTTTGGAATTGTTAGGAGGAAAGATCACATATTTTAAGAGGGTCTCGTACATGTCCAGGACCACGACCCCAAGGCTCCTAGTACTGTCCCATGACGTATCGCTAGATACTCAAGATGATGGACGAGCATATGCTTCGGACCAAAGCCCTATAACATGACAAGACGGTGATGCAGTAATCACTCAGAACCTCTATGGTAGGTCCCTAAAATTCGGTTATGCAATTTAAAAATATACACCTCTCAAAATATGCGTTCAATTTCCTCCATTCAGTCCCCCCTTAACTCCATTATTTAATTTCATATTTAAAGAGTAACAATTCTACAAGTTAGCATGTAAATGACAATATAGAATGAACACTATATGTTCGTCGCAAAAGTTTCTTCGCTTCCTTCCATTGAACACATCTTAGACTACAATGAAAGTGAACAAGATATATATAAAGAGAACAAACGAGAGGATTTTATAATTCAATCTCTCTCTTTTACAATATTGTGGGATCTGTGGCGATGGGATCTGTCAAGCAGCTCCTTTTGATGATCGGTACGTTGAAATCTTCTCTTTTAAAGATATCGGCCGAATATAGACGATCTTCTCTGGTTTTGATTTGCTCAAGGCTCTCTCGCGTAACTCGAACTTCTCAAGAACTCCAGAAAGAAGATGGTGATTTTCTCTGATCTTCACGAACTCAAGGCTCTGTGCGTAACTTGAATTCTCCAAGATTTCAGAAAAATATCTTAATTGCTGGAAAAGAAGATGATCATCAAAGGCTTCAAGGCTCTCTCGCGTACTTGAATTGCCAAAGGATCGATAGGAGACTTCAGATGCCAAAAAAAAGACCCCTAGGGTTTCACCAGGAAGGTATTTATAGCCCCAGATTAATGCAAGAGTTTCTATCTAAATAGAACTCGCATTCATCAAGGATTCCAATCAAATATCTTAGTTTTGATGGAATTCTGATTAGACTTGATTTGGGTATTTGGATAAGCCCAGAATCATAATCTCAATCAATTTGAGATTCTGGTTATCTGCTTACGCGGAGCTTTAATCGCATCAAAACGCGACGCTAAATAACCAAAATGCGGAGCTAACGCGGAGCTATTGATCATCTCCGCGTTTTACTCAAACGCGAGGCTAATACAAGCCAAACTGCGGAATCAACGCGGAGCTATTAAACATCTCTGCGTTTTATTCAAACGCAGGGTTAATGTAACCAAACGCGGGGCTATTGAATTGGCTCCGCATTCTGTTGTGGAAAATCCTTTTAACTTAGAAATTTTCACTGTCAATAGAACCCCCTCCAAAGTTTTCAAAATGGCTTAGACTTCAGCAGATTTTGAAATACTTTGGATACTTAAACTGAAACGCAGAGTTAAAATACCAAGTCTATCTCGCGTTATGCTCACTTACGCGGAGCTAATCAGCTTCACTTCGTCTTCAGGAAAATGAGTAATTACGTCATTAATTACCCCGAATTTCCACGCCGAATACCAAGTGACGGAAATTCTGTTTAAATAGAGCTCCGGCTCATCTTCTTCTTCATCTCATCCGAAGAATTTCTGAGAACTCGAGTGACTCACGAATGATCTTCAACTGAACTTCGTTCAATTCTCCATAGATTTTCATCATTAGGATGTCTCTCCAGAGGAGTTTGGCTTTTCGCAAGTTGGCCGGCGTTAATGGCAGCAGCCGTGAAGGTAAATGCAACAGCGAACCAGTCTATGCAGCGTCTTCCGAAGGTAAAAATCTCATCTCTTGGTTTTCTAAGAACCATTCTGAGATATTTTGGCTTGGTTTATTCTGGACGATTGCTTATCTTGTCGGCGAGATCGCCGTTTTATTGTGTCGTCCCTGCACTTGAAACGCGGGGCTTTACTAGTAGTCTCAATGAGCTATCTTTGATTAGCAGTTGCGATGAATTGCGAGGTTATCTTTGATTAGCAGTCGCGATGAATTGCGAGGCTATCTTTGATTAGCAGTCGCTATGAATTGCGAGGCTATCTTTGATTAGCAGTCGCGATGAATTGCGAGGCTATCTTTGATTAGCAATCGCGATGAATTCGAAAGAGAAGGAAAGAGCAAAAAGGAATCTTGTCCCCCCTTTACGCGAAGTTATCGCATCATCCTCTGCGTTTAAAGCGCGAGGCTATTTCTTCAACTGTGCGCGGAGTTAATTTAGCTCCGCGTTTTCACTCTTTTGGAAACTCTGTTCCTTTTGCAGTAAGTCCAGTCCTTCCCGAAGAGGAATGTATGCGGATCCATCGATCTTCATCAGCAAAAGTAACTCTAAGGAAGTCAGAAGCATATGCTTTACAACATAGTTGCAGGTTTCAAGCTCTAGCTCCGAGAGATAAACTCCTGAAGGGGCTGTAAATAGGGAGCTGCAGCACTTGCAGTGCAGAATTGCAGTACTTGCAGTTCAAAATTGCAGTACTTTCCTTTCCTCTCGTGCTTCATTTCGGATGACAGATCCTAGTTGACATTTGCAGAGGAGATCTTTTGCATGTGAACCAGGGAACTGAGCTTCAACACCCCGTAGAGAAATCTTGAATTTCTTTTGCATGTGAACCAGTGAACTGAGCTTCAACACCCCGTAGAGAAGTCTTACTGTTTGATTATTGACAAGTTGATCATGTAAAAGCTTTTGGGAGAGATATAACTCCCTCTTTGTAATCTCTTCTTTTATGAATAAAGATAAATTATTTTCCTCTCTATCTGTTAGCTTCAAGAATTTTGCTTGCTCAACAAACAGATGGTCAATAATTTTGGTAAAATAGTCTAAGGCACTTCTGCGTAACTTAGACTGATAATACCCAAATGATCGGATAATGATCTCTTTAACTTAGCCAAAAATCCAAGTTCTTCATGAGAACGCGAGGTTAAAATACGAAGTTATCCTTGTGTTTTGCAGAGTTAAATAACTTCGCATTTTCCATCATCGCGCGAGGCTAATAGCTTCGCGTGTTGGAGAGTAACTGACCAGTCACTTTCTTCGAAATTTGCGCCGAATTCCAAGAGGTGGTTCCTTTTATTTAAAAGAAATCTCTATTTCTTATCCTTCTCACTCTATTTGAGAATTTTCTAGAAACTTAGAGATTCAGACGATCAGAGTTCAGGCGACCCGATCTTCTTCCGACCGAGTTTCTCCAGATTTTCAGTCGATTTTCCTCAGCAGTGGCACCCAAAACTCGTGCTACTTCTCGAGCAGCTCCATCTTCGGCGACTGGCGCAAGCAGTGGTGGTGGCGGCCAAGGCAGCGACGCGCCAGCCCACATTTCGCCTATCGGGAGTAAGAATCTCTCCATCGAGACTCTTTAGAACATTTCTAGAGTGATTTGGCTTAAATTTAACCGATCAATCAACTCTTTTACCGGCGAGATCACCGTACTCCTGCCGTAAGGCTTGGAGAAGAAGAAAAGTTTCTGACTGCCTTATTACGCGAAGTTATCGCGTCAAAGCGCGAGGCTATTTTAAGTAGCTGTTGCGCTAAAAGCGCGAGGCTATTTTAAGTAGCTGTCGCGCTGAAACGCGAGGCTATTTTAAGTAGCAATCGCGCTGAAACGCGAGGCTATTTTAAGTAGCAGTCGCGCTGAAACGCGAGGCTATTTTGAGTAGCAGTCGCACTGAAACGCGAGGCTATTTTGAGTAGCAGTCGCGCTGAAACGCGAGGCTCTTTTAAGTAGCAATCGCGCTGAAACGCAAGGCTCTTTTGACTTCTGCGCGGTCTAATTTTTAGCTTCGCGCGGCGCTATTCTTAGCTTCGCGCGTTCTAATCTTTAGCTTCGCGCGTTCATACTTAGAGAAATTTTCTGCCCTAGAGAAACTTCTCTTACTCTGGTGTTTCTTTGTGCAGTAGGGTATTCGATGGAATCTCTTCACCACAAGAACTACTTCGGCTTTGCTGGGGGTTCTGATCCTTTAGGCCAATTCCGTTTCACTACTATCCTGCCCTCGTACAAGCCAGATCCGAAGGATCGCAAGGAGAAGTTGATCAAGTACCATCCCACTACTGCACGAGAAATGATAACTGATGCTGCTTTTGAAAACGTGAACAGAGAGGCGATGGAGAAACCCGCCTTCCTCTTTGGAGACCAGATGGATCAATCAGATGAGATCCTTTCTGAAGAGGAACGCGTTTGGTTATATAACTCAGACGAAATGTTGATGTTTCTACCTAGAATGGATCGTAACTATCCTCTGGTCTATCTTCAGAGGCTGGCGATACCTCGGGAACTAAAGTGGGGATTGACTCAAGAGCAAGATGACGTCCCAACAGGCAAATTTGGTGCAAAAGGGGTTTATCAAGATGGTTCCCCCAGATGCATTACTGGCTTGCTTCCAGGCCGATTTGGCAAGGAGCTTCCAGTGGGAGAAGTCCCATCTCGTGCCCGAACTTTCTTAAGTGAGTTCTTGGCGAAGGATGGTCAGTACCCGGCTAGCGACTTCAGGATGCCTGGCTTGGTTCATTCTTCTAACAATATGTGGTGGGCCCGCCTTGTTCAGTACATGTTGGATTCCCACGAGCCCATTTTAAAGGATATTGGCTTGTATAAAGCCATCAGGAATGTCCAATTCGGGTTTCCCCAGAGTGCTTATCACTTTTACTGTCTTTTGGAGATGTATAACCCTGAAACCTGTACTTTCTTTACTCTAGTGGGTGAGCTAGGGTTCGCTTTCCACGAGATGTTTGAGGTTTCTGGGCTCTCGATGGGCGAAGTCCCTTACGAGGAGTATATCCCTACCACCGATGAGTTGAACATGCTATTGGCGAGGGATGAGCGCATCTATGTCACGTACTGGGAGATGATGTGCCATTATCATATCTGCGCTGACCAGACAGGTGCACGTAATCACGGTATTGGCCACAAGAAGTGGGCCGAATACCTTTTTGCCAACCTAAATTATAAGGATAGCTCGGCCACTATCCATGGTCATTCTCCTGTCCTCATTTCAGAGATCGACCAACGTGTAGCCATGGGCCATTACCGTTTATTTTATACCACGGAATCCAATGAGAATGGATACGGTCCCGGTACTTCATTCAAGAGCTATCACTATCAAGCCCAGTTTCCAATCTCCAACAGAGGTCTCATTGCCGGGTTTTTGATGCTGTGGCTCAAAATATGCGTCGTGCCATCATTGCCCAAGGAAGCGATTGCAATGACCGTGGTATATCTAGCGGTTCTTCTTGCATACGACCGACCCCTTAGACTCCTTCCCGCCATGGTATGCAATTTGCAATATGGACTGAGGGTGCTCTGTCGTGATTTCCTCCCTACTATTAAAGTCAAGGGGAAAGGAAAGGGCAAATCGAAGGAGACTGCCCAGCCGAAAACTTCAAACCCTAGGGTGGAGATGCCCTACACCTATTTGATGGCGTGGCTTGTCTTGCACTGTCCCTCCTTAATGAGTGCACCGGAGCATCGTTCGGGCGAAAAGTGCTTCCTTGTAGAACTGTATGAACGTTCTTCATGGAGGCAGAATTATATGTCCCAGATTCGGAAGACTCTTCGTAGCTTTCAGAATTACGAGATCTTCCGGTGTTTTCCTGACTTTCCCGGTGGAGGATATGGGACGAGGCTGAAGGATGCCGTGGGAGCAGATAAGTTCACTACTTTATTTGCAGGAGCGTTCTGGTGGCTTCTCAACATCCGTCCCGGACACTTGGTGTATCATCAAGATCTCAAATGTCAGATCGAGCCATATACTCCGAGTCGCTTTGCTCGCCAGTTTGGATATTCTCAACTCTATGTGGGCAATCCAAATAAAGATCTCGCTCACGAGGAGAATTTATACGAAGGCGCTCGTGGCTGGTTCTATTTTGCAGCGGGCGGGACCGAGGCTGAATTCTCCTTGCCCCAGAAGGTGCCAGAATTGGCCATGACCCTCAGCTCCTGCAATTGGTTCAATATTGCGAATGCTGACGTGCCCGGCTTCTCTCTCAATCGCAGTTGTTGCAAAGAGATTGAAGCCCTCTATATTAGCCGCCAGGGTGCTTCTAGGGTAAGGATAAAAGGAATGGAAGAATTCCTTGGCGCTGCGGCTGAGCCTTCGGATGTCAGCGAATCAGACGATGATGCCGGTGATGATGACGACAATACTGGTGCTGGTGGAGCTCCTCAGCCTGTTGTCAGTCGTTCCCTGAGTCCAACTCTCAAACGCCGCGGCACTTTAAAGAAAAGGCCAGGTAAGAAGCAAAAACTGGTACAGGAAACTTTGATAGCCCCCCAAGAAGTGGCTATCAAACTTGCTTCCGACTTGTTGGCTTCAGCTGTACCCCCAGCATTGGCAAGGGAGGATGAACCTGCTAAAGCTCCAAGTGTTGCTGAGGTTTCGGCTCCTTCGGCCGTAGAGCCTGTGACAGAACCCGGGGCGCAACTAACGGGTAGCGAGACGGGTACATTGCTGGAAATGACAATGGCTCCCCCTTCAAGTCCGACAACTGGACTTGTATCGCCTGGTATGGCCTTTAGCATTTTATCTTTTGCCCATTATTATTTTAACGTAACACTGCTTTTCTGGTCTTCTGAAATGCAGGTGATCAATTTCTCTCGCCAATGCACTCGACTACCCAAGTAGAGTCTGACGATAGAATGGACCATTCCGGCTCCGTTGGTGGTGTGGGTAGCTCTGCTGGTGAGTTTGTGGCTGATTATTCCATACCAGCTCCTACCTCTATTTCCTCTTCAATTCCCCCAATTGACGAATTGGGAAGTGACGAGAGAACTGAGATTATTATCGCAGCTGCTGCTAATGAGGCTACACCTTCTCCTAGTATGCCATCTCCAACACCAGTTTGCTCCACTGAGATATTTCCCATGGTCGTTGGCGTGCCTTCTCAGTCAGCGATTTTAACGTCGTCTGTTGTCGTGGCTGCTGAGATACCTGTAACTCTTCCGACTTCAAACCTTCCAGCAGGGGAGGAGAATAATTTGAAATTCTCGTGCGAAGATGCTTCTCCCACTGGAGGAGCTTCAGGCGAAGTGATCCCATCTTCTCTTCCTGTTGGTGGGGGTACCCAAGTGATCTGTACTGATGGTACTTCGTCTGGAGTCTCCAGCTCTTCCAGATCTGCACTGGCTCTACTGATCCACCATATTATGAATTTAATGCAGGAACGGACTTCTTCTTCTCCAATTCCAGCAGCTACTGCTCCCTTACTTACGACACCTTTCTTGGCATTACCTACTTTGCCTACCGACAGTGCAAATCCTCTTGAAAAACTTTTCGGCTTCACTGTCGAGGATTTTATGTATTTGTTAAGAAGATGTGTCGAGATGGTTCTTGCTGGCCACGATTTTTTCAACTTCGCACGTCCACTGTTACTCCGCTATTTAGGAAATATTGAAGAATTCGGTGGACAAGATCGAGCAGCTCCATACCGGGCCCGCCTTGCAGCCTTAGAAGAGCAGGTGACCACGCTACACACACTCCGTCAGGCGGATGTGGAGGTGATAACTGAGATAGAGCTGGCGCGGCTTCGGGCAGAATCCTTATCTCAAAGAAATATTTTAAGGCAGCAGGAGGAGAGATGGTCTCAGGAGCTGACAGAGCTCCAGGCCAGTCGAGAATCCATTCTTGGCGACCTGCAGAGGGTAAACTTTGGAATTGAGGAAGGTCAGGCGGCCATCTCTAAAGCCCAGGAGACGATTGCCAGAGCTCGGGCCACCTTGATAGAAAATGAACTCCGATTAGGAGAATCTGTCAAGAAGCGGGAGATGTTGCTTGTCCAGCAGGAGCAGATTCAGTAGGAAGAAATGGCCAGGAATCATGCCATAGAAGAATCTCGTCAGCAACAACTTACAATAAGTGATGATGAGTTGCGTAGGCAAGCTCAGCAAACCGTGGAGGCTTCTCATCGTAGAAATTTGGACGAGACAATAAACCAATTGAGACTCCTGGGAGGCCAATAGTTTCATCTCTCTTTACGCTTTTATCTTCCTTGTAATAAGAACTTCGTAAACAGGAGAGAGATAACCTTACGATATTTCTTTGAAATTCTTTTTGTATCTTCACCTTTTTAATAAAGATGATTCTTTTGACTCTTTTATTTGCCGGCTTCAAAACAGATTTGCTTGCCCAACAAATAACCTGTCGTCAAAACGATTTATCTCGGTATCGTTTATGCTCAATTTCTCGAGCCGAAGTAAAAATTAAAGTTTAATATGGGATTTTTAGCAAACTCCCAACTATTAACGGATTTGATTAGCTTTTACCAACTACTGTTTGAGTTGGGCTAGCCATATTATTCCCCTCAACATGGTGAGTTGTCGAGGACTACGTTTGGGCAATTCATACTTTTACCCCAGCATGATGGGTTGGCGAGAAACTTGTTCTCTTCCCATTACCTAGTTGGCGTTGGACAATTCATACTTTCACCCCAGCATGATGGGTTAGCGAGAAACTTGTTCTCTTCCCATTGCCTAGTTGGCGTTGGGCAATTCATACTTTCACCCCAGTATGATGGGTTGGCGAGAAACTCGTTCTCTTCCCATTGCCTACTCGGCGTTGGGCAATTCATACTTTTACCCCAATATGATGGGTTGGTGAGAAACTTGTTCTCTTCCCATTGCCTAGTTGGCGTTAGGTAATTCATACTTTTACCCCAGTATGATGGGTTGGCGAGAAACTTGTTCTCTTCCCATTGCCTAGTTGGCGTTGGGCAATTCATACTTTTATCCCAGCATGATGGGTTGGCGAGAAACTCGTTCTCTTCCCATTGCCTAGTCGGCGTTGGGCAATTCATACTTTTACCCCAGCATGATGGGTTGGCGAGAAACTCGTTCTCTTCCCATTGCCTAGTCGGCGTTGGGCAATTCATACTTTTACCCCAGCATGATGGGTTGGCGAGAAACTCGTTCTCTTCCCATTGCCTAGTCGGCGTTGGGCAATTCATACTTTTACCCCAGTATGATGGGTTGGCGAGAAACTCGTTCTCTTCCCATTGCCTAGTCGGCGTCGGGCAATTCATACTTTTACCCCAGTATGATGGGTTGGCGAGAAACTCGTTCTCTTCCCATTGCCTAGTCGGCGTTGGGCAATTCATACTTTTACCCCAGTATGATGGGTTGGCGAGAAACTTGTTCTCTTCCCATTGCCTAGTCGGCGTTGGGCAATTCATACTTTTACCCCAGCATGATGGGTTGGCGAGAAACTTGTTCTCTTCCCATTGCCTAGTTGGAGTTGGGCGATTCATACTTTTACCCCAGCATGATGGGTTGGCGAGAAACTTGTTCTCTTCCCATTGCCTAGTTGGCGTTGGGCAATTCATACCTTTTATCCCAGCATGATGGGTTGGCGAGAAACTTGTTCTCTTTCCATTGCCTAGTCGGCGTTGGGCAATTCATACTTTTACCCCAACATGATGGGTTGGCGAGAAACTTGTTCTCATCCCATTGCCTAGTTGGCGTTGGGCGATTCATACTTTTACCCCAGCATGATGGGTTGGCGAGAAACTTATTCTCTTCCCATTGCCCCAGCATGATGGGTTGGCGAGAAACTTGTTCTCTTCCCATTGCCAAGTTGGCGTTGGGCAATTCATACCTTTTAGGTCAGAGGCGCTTAATTACACATGCCTAAAAGAAAAATTGGGGGCTGTTCAAACTTGAGAACTAAGCACACCAGGTTTGGGTCAGAGGCGCCAAACTGCGCATGCCCAAGAAAAAGAGGCTGGAGGTGGTTCAAACTTGAGAACCAAACTGGAGGCGGTTCAAGGCTCTCTCGCGTAACTTGAACTGGGCACTCCAAACACACCAGGTTTAGGTCAGAGGCGCCAAACTGCGCATGCCTAAGAAAAGACTGGAGGTGGTTCAAACTTGAGAACCAAACGCACCAGGTTTAGGTCAGAGGCGCATAATGCGCATGCCTAAAAGAAAGATTGGGGGCTGTTCAAACTTGAGAACTAAGCACACCAGGTTTGGGTCAGAGGCGCCAAACTGCGCATGCCCAAGAAAAGACTGGTGGTGGTTCAAACTTGAGAACCAAACTGGAGGCGGTTCAAGGCTCTCTCGCGTAACTTGAACTGGGTACTCCAAACACACCAGGTTTAGGTCAGAGGCGCCAAACTGCACATGCCTAAGAAAAGACTAGAGGTGGTTCAAACTTGAGAACCAAACGCACCAGGTTTAGGTCAGAGGCGCATAATGCGCATGCCTAAGAAAAGAAGACGCGTTTCTCCAGGGTTACTAAGAATAGTATTTCTTCATAAATTTGCCATTGATCGGCATCATCATTCTGTCGCCATCTTGATTCATTAAGCGATAGGCTCCACTGGAGTATACTGTCTCCACAACAAACGGTCCTTCCCACTTGGGTTCAAATTTACCCTTAGTCTTGTGGGTTAGCACCATTGGCCTTTTAACAGCCAGAACCAAGTCTCCTTGTTTAAAGGTCCTTGGTTTGACGTTCTTATTGAACGTTTGAGATATTCGGGCTTGATACAACTCAATTTGCTGTTGAGCTCTGAGACGTTTTTCGTCTAACGCCTCTAGTTCTTGCAATCTTTGTTGATGACGCTCTTCTGTCGTCATCTTTGTGGCTAAAGCCACTCTCAAGGATGGTATCTGGATTTCAAGAGGTAAGACAGCCTCTCTTCCGTAAACCAAAGAGAACGGGGTAGCTTTAGTCGGGGTGCGAACGGTGGTGCGATAAGCCCACAGGCATTCTCCTAGCTTTTCATCCCAATCTCGTTTATTAGAAGAGACGAACTTCCGAAGGAGTTTAATAATCGTCTTGTTGAAAGCTTCAGCTAACCCATTAGCCGCAGGGTTATATGGTGTAGAAGCGATATCTTTGATTCTGAACTTATTGCAGAATCTGGAGAATTCTTGACTAATGAATTGCGGACCATTATCATGAATAATCCGTCGGGGGATGCCAAAGTGGTAAATGACATGATGCTTGACGAACTTGGTCACATTTGTCGTCTTCACCTCTTTCATGGGCACGGCTTCGGCCCATTTTGAAAAATAATCGGTTATTGCAAGAATAAACCGATGTCCTCTGGATGATGGGGGAGTTATTGGCCCTACAATGTCCATCCCCCATGCTTCAAATGGCCAACTTGCAACAGTATTGTGCAAGTATTCTTGGAGTTGATGAATAAAATTGGCATGTATTTGGCATGCATGACATCGTTTAGCGTATGCCATTGCTTCCGTGATCATGTTCGGCCAGTAGTATCCTAGCCTTCTTATACGGTCTCCAAGTTTAGGGCCGGGCTGATGAGCTCCACATACTCCATCGTGTGTTTCTCTCAGCACTTCTTCTGCTTTCGCTTTTGATATGCAGCGTAGCAGTAGACCATCTCTTGACTTTCTATGCAAAGTCTGAAGTTTATAGTCATAATAAAATCTTTGGGCCTTCCTCTTTATTGAGGTGGCTTCCTTAGGATCTTCTGGTAATATCCCATGCAAGGCATAATCCACAAACGAAAATCGCCAATCACGGGGTTCTAACTTTAAGCCAATCTGGCATACCTCTTCGGCTTGAGATACCACGTCTGGGTGGAGGAGTTCTCTACTACCAATGGTGATACTTTTAGCTTCACCTGGCGGGATTGCCAGCGTTGCGGCTAATGCGGCAAGAGCATCTGCATAAACGTTCTCGTTTCGAGATACGTGATATATGTAGAATTGTTCAAAATATCCTGCTAGCTCAATAGCTAGCTGATGATAGGGGATGAGGGCTTCATGTCTGACTTCATACTCACCTGTCATCTGATTGACAATGAGCTTAGAATCTCCATATGCCTCTAGATGGTTCACCCCCCCAGTTGCAGAGCTATTTTTAAGCCGATAATGAGCGCGTTGTACTCCGCTATATTATTAGTGCACGGTTCTGTTAATGAGTAACCGTTAGGCAATATATGTTTATGTGGGGATATTAGCACAACCCCCACTCCAGCAGCAGATCGTCTCGCGGCACCATCAAAGAACATTTGCCAAGGCTGTTCTCCGGTAACTGTGTTGACTTCTGATGTCTGCTTTAATTTGGACCAAATTGGATGGTCTGTAAGGAAATCGGCGATTGCCTGTCCCTTCATGGCCTTTTGAGGGACAAAATGTATGTCATAGGGCGATAGTAAGAGCGCCCATTTTGCCAATCGGCCATTCAAGGATCCCGGTTTTGTCATCAGAATCTTCAGGGGATTAATCCGTGATATGACATGAATTGTTTGCCCCGAAAGGTAGTGTCGCATTTTCTGAACAGCAAACACTAGGGCTAAACATTCTTTTTCAATCGGGGTATACCGCTGTTCGGCCCCAATCATTGTTCTACTTAAATAGTAGAGGGCATGTTCATGGTCGTGCTCATTATATTGAGCAAGTAATGCTCCTAAAGCATTATCCATGGCCCTTACATATATAAGGAAGGGCTGCCCAGGGGCTGGTGCCATTAGTACAGGAGGCTTAGTAAGGTACCCCTTGAGGTCATCAAATGCCTGCTGACATGCCTCATCCCATATGAAAGACACTCCCTTCTTCATAAGTTTGGAGAATGGTTGGCATCGTCCAGATAAGTTGGATATGAAGCGCCGAATATAAGCGAGCTTTCCTTGTAATCCCCTTAATTCCTTAAGATTGCGGGGAGGCGGCATTTCGCTAATCACTTTTACCTTTTCAGGGTCGAGGAAAATTCCTTTTGAAGTTATTATGAACCCCAGAAACTTCCCGCTGGATACCCCCATGAACGACTTGGTAGGATTCATCTTCAGGTGATGTTTCCGTATAAGATCGAAGACCACTCTTAAATCGTGAAGATGATCCTCTTTGTCTTTGCTTTTGACTGCTAAGTCATCCACATAGCACTCCACTGTTCTGCGCAGGTGTTCTTTGAATATGGCGCTCATTGCGCGTTGGTAGGTGGCACCTGCATTCTTTAATCCGAATGGCATCACTGTATAACAGTATACCCCCTGTGGCGTTCTAAAAGCTGTATGCTTTTCATCATCCGGGTGCATCTTGATTTGGTTATAACCTGAGAAGCCATCCATAAAGGACATCCTCTCATAACCGCAAGTATTATCGATCATCACATCGGTGATGGGGAGTGGAAATTCATCCTTGGGACATGCAGCGTTCAGATCTCGAAAGTCAATGCATATCCGGATTTTGCCATTCTTTTTACGAACTGGCACTATGTTTGCCACCCAATCTGGGTGTTGTTCTTCACGGATGAAACCGGATTGTATAAGCTTATTGACCTCAGCAACTATTGCCTCTATCAATTCCGGTCGAAAACGCCTCTGTTGTTATTTAACAGGTTTGACATCTTCTTTTATATTTAACCGGTGTGTGGCAATTTGAGGGTCAAGCCCAGGCATATCTTCATAACTCCATGCGAACACATCTATATACTCTTTGATAAGGGATATAAGTTCCTCTTTTTCTAAAGGAGTTAGTGTGTCGCTTATGAAAATGGGTTTCGGATTTTCTTCTGTTCCCATATTAACCTGTATTAATTTGTCTTCTGTGGGCGGGTCACGCTGTTCAAAGCGGACATCCCAGAGAGTATCCATATGCCTAGCCCAAGCATCATCTTGAACGTCAATTGGTTCCTCGTCGCTTTCTGGCGCGGCTGAAACCATATTGATTGTCAAAGATTGAAACCAAGCACCGGTGCTTATATCTGAATTATGATCTGGTGAAGATGTTTCTTCTTTGACCGAAGAACTATCTTCAGCTTTTAATGGTGACGAAGTTGGAGTAGATACATAACCCAACCCCCTGCGGGTCTTCTTATAATAATCAGGGCTCTTTCCTCTCGGTCTAAACGAGGGTATGAGATTCCGTCGCCCTTTTCCAAAGTTTAATCCCGGCTTATGGGTGAAATCATATCCCATTTTATTCATTATTTGCTGAGACTTCTATTCATATAGGTGAAATTGGGGTGATGTCTGCTCATCACTTTCACTGCTTTGTTTTCGGCGAGGTGAGGTAATTACTTTACCGAACATAATCGGCCTTTGGGATCCTCTTTGAGGAGGCACTTCAAAGTAGTGACCTTTCTCTTCAGCTATTTTAGACTGAGAGAGGAGCGATGACCTAAGTGACAAATGACATGCTGCCAGAACTTCAAGTTCGGATAGGCCATCCGCTTCGATAGAAGTACAAGAGGGTTCTGATTCAGTAGCTACAATATGCTCGTAGACTAACTTTACATTTTAATTAATAACCCATTCACTTTCTATTACATCCACTATATTATCAAGACCTAAGATAAGATCTAAGTGAGGGTTGATTTCGTAATCACCCCCATCATCTTCTCCAAGGAGCTCGTACTCAGTGTCGGCTTCATTGCCACTGTCGTCGGGCTTTGGAGACTTGCTAAGATTGTCATTGGAGGCTTCATGTGCTGGCTTGTAGAGTGCAGCATCTGTGAAGTAATTTTCCAACCCTTTGAATGGCTGCTTATCCGCAATTAGTGTCCGGACCTCTCCTTCCTCATCGCAATATTTCATGCACTGGTAAAGAGTCGACGGAACTATCATATGAGAGTGGATCCAAGGTCACCCCAATAAAAAATTGTAGGAGGTATCAGCGTCAATTACGTAGCATGTAACCTCTGTTTTCAAGTCTCCAATTTGACACCGCAATCGGATCTTACCAAGAGGATGACTATTATTAGCGTTGAATCCATAGATGGTAGTGTGTGTAGGTGTCAAGCGATGAAGGGAAATCCCCAACAGCTGCATCAATCTACTGGGCACGACGCTGAGTGCAGAACCTGGATCAATCTGAATTCGGTCCACTTTTGTGGACCCGACCTATCCAGTGAAATATAAAGGCCTATTATGCTTTATATTCCTCACCTGCATGTCTTCTGGAGAGAAGATGATTTGTGGGACTTGCCTCCTTACTTGATGACA